>CM069441.1:72688666-72979288 GCA_035610835.1 Ophiura sarsii | reverse complement strand
TGAAAGCTTGAAAATGAAATTTCAAAAATAGTTTTTGCCAAAAATGACTGAAATTGCATCTTTTTTCTCGTAAAATGTAACCATGAATTGTTTTGAAGCGATGCAAAATATGTTGGCATCAAGTTCAGCTATCGATATATGAAGGATAGAAGATGCCATTTTGTGTGTGGAAGCGCTACTTTTTGATTAACTGTAAATACTGGCAAAATGTCCACTTGCCACAAAATGACTGAAATTTCATCATTTTTCTGGCAAAACGCAACCAAGAATTTTTTTTGAAGCGACACGAAATATATAGGTATTGAGTTAAACAATTGATATGAAGGGTAGAAATGCAATTTTTTGTGTGGAAGCGCTACTTTTGGATTAACTGTAAATACTGGCAAATATGCCCAATTAGCGGTTGCCAGTGCACTGGCAAATTTGCCAGGGCTGGACAATTCGGACACTTGCAAGGAATGAGGTAGTTTTTACTCACAAAAGCTGTGAAAAGATGATGATGAAAAAAGTAAATGTCTACTCTAGACTGTTACTATCTACTATCTTAGGGAGTGTTCAGAATATTTTTTTTGGGGGGCTGGGCAACTTAAATTTTTCGGTGTCGAAACTTTTTTGACCTTACAACTTGCAAAACTTTTTTGACCCCCCCCCTAACAATTTAAAAAAACCTTTATTGACCATTCCCCCCCCCCCCCCCACCTTACTATTTCATGTAGACAAAGACCTGTTGGCTTCTTTTGATGACGCCGGCGGTCCGGACCATCCCACAATTTACAACATTTCAGATTCACTCAACATGAATGCCTCTTTTTGTTTGAAAAATAAAGGTTGCATGAAAATTTCGGGCATAGAGCGCAGACATTTGCCCACCACTCGTTAATGACCACCTTTTCAACGGTACTTTGTTGAAATTGTGGAAAGTTAAATTTGCACAAAGATTCACGCGTAACGCAAAAAATTGTGTTTATCTCGTTAATGACCACTTTTTCAACAGTACTTTGTTGAAATTGTTGGAAGTTTCATTTTGTATATAAGTTTCATTTTGTTGCACAATTTGCAGTGGTCGGTCCGGACGTTGCTTACCCAGATTATGATCTAAGTTTCATTTTACACCCAAAAATGAAAATGTACTCTTCGCTCTTTAAATTGTTAATTGATTCTAAAATGAAAGTTCACAAAAATATTTGTGTGTAGTGAGATTTATTTTTTTGCTATACAAGTTGTCTTTCTACACCTCTTGCCTTTTAAAACTGAACAATTCTAAACTAAAGCGTGGTCCACCCAGGCGTTATACTATTCATTTGGCCAAACTTTTTTGACACCCCCCCCCTTTACTTTTGTATGTACCAACAACTTTTGGCCCCCCCCCCCCCCCCCTTTGGGCAACTTCAAACTGTTTAGACCCCCCCATTTTGGCTACCCCCCCCTCCACCAAAGTATTTCAGAACACTCCCTTATCTAGCTCTAGTCTAGCTTTTGTTATGTAAATTGTAAGTTGTTGTTGTTTGTTGTCATGTCTTAGTTTGTTGTCATGTCTGTGTTTCATTATACGCGTTTGACTGAGTTTATATCTTTATTCAGAAATAATAGATCGATTATTAAATTCGTCTTACTACATACTCAATCAGCCAGCAGCTTGTCCTTTTCGCCGCTAGCGCTTGGTTAATCCTACCTATCTGTGTTATATCTTATACTAGCCTCTGTGTACCATAGTCATGTCGCACCAGTGTACTGAGTGCCCTTTACTTATCCCCGAATGGGATTTGCATATATTTGCGCACTCGCAGTATTAATGTTAATGTTGTAGGTAGAAAGTCCGTCGGTTCGTCCGACGGCCTCCCTTTCACGGGGGAGGGGAGCTCTGTAACCGGAGTTCCCGAGGCTGTTTCAGCTAACGATCAGGCTTGGCCTGATCGGCATGTAGAAACGGTCGGCGTGAGCGGTGGAAAGACGGGACTGGTCCCCGTTGAGTACGCTGCTCCGTCAGGCGAGCTAGGCGAAAGCTCGGGGGTTATGTCTACCCCTGAGTTAGTACCTTTCACGCCGGGTGCTAGTAGCAGCGGTCCGAGAGAATCGGAGCCCGCAGCTACGGCGCTTTTGCCTGCCAGTGAAAGTACGGGGTTCATCCCCGCACTAGTAACTGGCTCGCTGGCGGTGGGAGTTGCCCTAGCTACCTCGGGTAGCCTGGGTACATCCACCAGCCAGTTGGTGGTAACAACGATAGCTGGCGGCCCTGAGCCTGCTATTGTATGTTCTGCTAGTAGACCTCCCACGGCGTTTTTCGCAGGTCGAGGTCGACCCCCGCCCCCCGGTTTCCCTGACGGCTTACGACTAGTCACAGGTGATAACCAGGGATCGATTAGCCATAATCGCCCTATTCAGGCCGGATTGAGTGTTCACTCGTCCACGCCGAATGGTGGTATTATGTCTAGCGGATTTACCAGTCATTATCCTCCCGGTCACGGTGATCGAGGATTAGGACAAGGTTATCCCGCTATGAGTACCATTCCAACCGCTTCGGTGGCTGCGGGGTGGGGGGGGTTGAGTGGATACGCCACAGCGGCAGGCTGTATGCCGAGTGCAGGGCCTTGGGCCCAGTACCAAGCATATCAGCCTTGGGCGCAAGCACCAGCATGGCAAGGGTCGTACAACCCTTTGCTTACGCAGGCTGCTAGCCCTCCTGCTTACCCGTACGGTGTAGGAGGTTGGCAGTACGGACAGCCGCCGGGTATGGTTTACCCGTGGCAGTCTGGACAGCCAGCCGGCATGCAGCTTGCCTCTCAGGTGCAGAGCATGCCGCCTTCTCAAGTTCCGTCGGTACTTGGTGCTGGGAATCCCACGGTGAACCCTGTTCGCCCGGATCTCGGCGGGAGTGCCCCCTCTTCATCAGTACTCGTCCAAGCCCCCATACCGGTTGTTTCCGGCGTGGTGGACAAGGATTTGTGTTCGGATGATGCCCGTCCAGGGAGTGATGATGAATCCGAGTCGGATTCGTCTGACTCTGCGGACGAGGGAAAGGGGTCGGGAGAGGATGACGAGTCGGCTGTGCCTCTTCCCCCGCTACCAGCTGAGGAAAGAGCTAATGGCTTTCCGCTAGACACGCACTCGATTTTGTCCCGCGTTGCGCAGGACTTAGGCATTGCCTACGAGTCGCGTCGTCCAGCGGTTGCACCTAGTGTTTTTAACGCTACGTGCCCATTACCCTCGGACTCAGCTGAGCCAGCGCTGACACTTCCTGCAGACTTGGCGTCTGTCTGGGAGGCGGCAAAGTCTCCTCCGTCTAAGAAGGCCTACAAGAAGGGCTGTCTAGTGACGGACGATGACTTTAACCAGTATCTCAAGATACCTGCTATGGACCCAGAGATACAAAAACGCCTTCCGGTTGAGGGAAAGGCTGATCATGGAACGTACTCCCCGTACTGGGAGGAGTGTCTGAAATCCGTCGACAGCTGCCTACGGGCGGCTATCCGGCTTTCTGCATTCAGTTCTACTGTAGCTGAACACCTTACGAGGTTAACTGCTGCGGGATCAGGCTCGGCGTCGGAGATTGCGCGTGAGGCGTATCTGTTGTCAGATCTCTCTCACAAGTCCTTGCAATCTTCGATGTCCGCGGCTCACCGCCTTACATCCCTACGCACTGTCCGGACAGGGGTCAGACCCCCACCCTTTTTATTTTACCCCCACCCTTTTTACAGAGCCACCCTTTTTATTTGGGAATGTTCAACCCCCACCCTTTATACCGAAAAGGGGACATTTTGGATCCCAAGAGCTTTTTAGAGGTCCATCAAATTTGCGTCATTGCATGCAATGTATTATTAAGCTAAAATAGTGTAATGCTTCCGAATTCGGAAGTTTTCGGAAGTTGATGATATCAAAATACTACCACATTTGGCACATTTCCATCATCAAAATAAATAATTCTAGGGCACAACAGTAATATTTTGGGTGGTACCAACATAACAAATTAAAAGCTGGCTTTGAAATATGCAAAAATAGAGTAGAAATCACGATATGATTCATGGGAGACGGGCTGTCCGTACCGAAAGTGCGTCGGAAAATGTTGAAACTTGATTGAAATAATGCGCTGAAATTTGTGGCAAATGTCCTATTTTTTTACAATTTCTTTCAAAATGAATTAAACTACTATATCTGCATGTGATTTGTTTAACCCCCACCCTTTTTATTTTACCCCCACGCTTTATACAACTACACCCTTTATATCAGAAATATTCTGACCGCCACGCTTTTGTTGATATTTTGATTTCTGAAGTCCCACGCTGTATAAAGCGTGCCGTCCGGACTATGCTACGCCAATCGAACGCACTCTCCCTCCTGAGCTCGACCTATGGGCAGCAGTTCGCTGACTCGCTCAATAAGGTCGAGCTCTATACTCAGGGATTTCTCTTCGGTAACCGCTTCTGCGAGCTGGTAGAACAGCGAGCGAGGGAGGTAGTCGATGAGAAGTCACTGGTAGATACGGAGGCGGCGTTGAAGTCCCAGAAGAGGAAGAAGAAGTCGAAGAAATCCAGTAAACGGAAATCTTCGGCGAAGCCTTCCACTTCGGGTTCTTCAGGTGCGGTTCCTTCGGTAGCCTTGCCCGCAGCCGCTACGGCTCCTTCCTCTGGGAAGAGACGCCGTGGTGGCCGGGGGAAGTCTTCTAAGCCAGCAGCGTCCAAGGGCAGTAAACGCCCGAAGACCTCTGGTACGAAGCCTTCTTCCTGAGGGTGCGGCGCCTGCCATCCACCCGTCCGGGGAGCTCTTAGCTCCTCTGCAGACGGTGGTGTCACCGGTGGACTTGTATCCACCGGTGGGCGGGCGCTTGCTGCAGTTCAGCGCGGAATGGATCACCATTTCGCCGTCCAGCTGGCTACTGGAGATGGTCGCGCGGGGTTACAAGATCGAGTTCACTCTCACCCCGCCACCGCACTTGCGTCGCAGGCGAACACATTTGCCTGCCGACAGAGTACTTCGATCACTCTCGTGAACGAGGTAGCGTCCCTGAGGGACAAGAGGGCTATAGTCCCAGTCTTCCCCTTGGTCTATGTTTTTCCTAGCACCAAAGAAGACAGGCGACTGGAGACCGATTCTCAACCTGAAACCGCTGAATGGGTTTATCAAACCTCAGCGTTTCAGGATGGAAACATTGGCCTCCGTCCTCCGCTGCCCGATCAAAGATCGTTGGGCAGCCTCCTTGGACCTCAAGGATGCCTACCTTCACGTTCCGATTGCTCCCGAAGACCAGAAATGGTTGCGTTTCCAAGTACAAGACCAGGCGTACATGTGTTCACATGTCTGCCCTTCGGCCTCTCCACTGCGCCCAGGGTGTTTACCCGGGTAGTGAGAGAGGTGGGAGCATACTTGAGACGCCGGGGCGTCAACATATATGTCAGTATCTGGACGACTGGCTGGTGTATGCGAAGTCTCGAGAAGAGACAGCGCACCACATACAGCTAGTCATCCAGGTGATTACGCGACTGGGCTTTGTAGTGAACTACAAGAAGTCCAATCTCGTTCCGACTCAGTCTCCGATATACCTCGGGGCACGACTAGACCTGTCGAAGGGTCGGGTTATGCCTTCCCTGGCTCAAGTAAACAACATGGCTGCTTGCGCTCGCATCCTAGCGGAAGCGAGTGTAGCGCCGGCGGTAGCGTGGCTCAAAGTTTTGGGCCTTATGGCCAGCATGGTAGATCTGATTCCGCTTTGTCGGTTTCATATGAGGGTAATTCAGATTCACCTGCTGGCGCACTACAAGCCAAGTGTTCACTCGGTGTCCAGGATGGTTCCTATCTCAGACCTGATCAAGGAGGAACTCCACTGGTGGTACCAACCTACCAACCTGAGTGGGGATGGTTTTTCCATCCCCACCGACGAGTCGTGTCATCACGACAGACGCGTCACTGTCGGGATGGGGAGGCCATTGGCTCGACAACCGGGCCTTTGGCCAGTGGTCGAGCATAGAGGCTCAGGTACACATCAATCTGCAGGGACACAGTGTCCTTGTCCAGACGGACAACTCGACAGTGGTAGCTTACCTGAACAGGGAGGGCGGGACAAGATCTCCCACCCTCTGTTACCACACCATGAGACTCATCACATGGACACCATGAGACTCATCACATGGTGTCGAGATCACCAGATCATACTGCGGGCGATTCACATCGCGGGTGTCACGAACATCCTTGCAGACGATCTTTCCAGGGGACGAACGTCCGGCCCTACGGAAATGTCGTTAGCACCTCAGATAGCACAGACAATCTTTGTACGATTTTGTCACCCAGCGATCGACCTGTTTGCTTCGTACCAGAACAAACAGCTACCGGTGTATTGCTCTCGGACTCGCGACCCGAGGGCGTAGGCCGCAGACGCTCTGACAGTGGATTGGAAGGGACTGACGGCTTATGCCTTCCCTCCAATCTCGCTGTTTCCAAAAGTGGTAGAAAAGGTGGCAAGAGACGACTGTTACGTCCTGCTCATAGCCCCTTTCTGGCCGAAACACGTGTGGTTTCGACCGATGGTAGATCTTCTTGTGGGTCGCCCCATGTTGCTACCTCCACTTCAGGACTTGCTCAGGCAGGGAGTTCACGGAGAATTCCTACCTACTGTTTGGCCATTATCCGGCAACGATGCCAGGAGAAAGGCTTTTCTCGAAGGTCTGCAGGCTTGGTCGCCTCAGGTCGACGCCAATCCACGCTCAAGACTTACTCTAAGCGTTTGGCTCCCTACTATGAGTGGTGCTGAGAGAGATATCTCTCCCACTCGAGCAGATGTAAATAGCGTTTCGCTATTTTTAACCGAGAAGTTTGATTCAGGACTCCAGGCAGCTACTGTCCGGAATTATAGTCCGCAATCATGTCAGTCCAAGTAGGTTTTTGAGGACGGATCCTCTGTCAAGGACGACGGAGAGATCAGTCTTCTATTGAAGGAGATGTTCAACGAGAGGCTCCAACCAGGAAGATCGTACCTGCCTGGGAGCTTAATACTGTTCTCAACTATCTCAAGGGTCCGCCATTCGAGCCTTACGGCGAAGGCGTCGACCCTCAGGAATAAGCTCTGAAAACAGTAATTCTCGTAGCCTTTGCCTCTGCGCAAAGGTGTTCTGAACTCGCATTGTCTTTTTCGCCAATGACTCTTTCTCGCGCGGGCGCTACACTTTGTTTTATACCAGGGTTTTTCTGGCGTAGAACGAAACAAGTACGCACTCATATTCCACCCTTTACCTACCCTCTCTGAGTTCGAATTCGTTCGTACACGATGACAGGTTATGGTGCCCCGTTCGCTGTCTGAGGTATTACTCAGGTATTAAAGACGTCCGGAGTACGTGGTAAAAATACATTGATCAGCTCTTTTTAACACACTCTGAGCCACTCAGCCCAGCGACGAAAAGTACTATTTCACGCTGACTAGTTCAGATAGTTAGAGACTCATATGCAATTATTTATGACGATCGTGCCTCCGCGCACTCGACACGTAGTATTGCAACTTCATGGACATACCACTGGGGGTGGTCCGTGAAGGAGATCTATGAGGCCGTTTCTTGGAAATCCACGACGACATTTTCCGCCGCCTATTACAGGGCTCATGGCGGGAACTCGTTCAGGGGACAGTTCGCCCGTACGGTCCTAGCCAGACCGTCGGGCAGACAGCCAAGAAATTAGGTGAGTTGGTTTATCAGTTATTTATTTGAGGTTGAGCTAAGTCTTTTCGTTTTTGATAAACGCGAAATTGAGACTAAGCTTACCTTGATTCGATTTGACATCATGGCGATGTGGGTTTAATGATCTGATCTTAAAAATAATAAATACTGTACACGGTTTTGGCTTTTTTCGCGCCTCCTCCAGTGTTCTGTGCTAAACTGGGTTGATGCAAATTAGTCAGATCAAACATCGAACCATTCGGCAAGCAGGTCGGCAGGGGAGTCTCTCCCAGAACTTATTGTTCTTGGGACTCCCCTGCCGAAGCCTGCTTACCGTGGTTCGATGTTTGATCTCCCAGCCACCCGCCCCACTGCGATAAAAAGCAGAAGTAGTTTGGTTGCACTTGCGAGGCATCCAAGCGAAATTTGGGTGATGGGCTGGCGCGTGACGTGGGGTGACGTCACACTGGGAGACCCGTGTTTCTAGTTTGAAATATTAGAAATACTTCAGTTTGGAATGCCCGCATCTCCGGGGAAGATGCAAATTAGTCAGATCAAACATCGAACCACGGTAAGCAGGCTTCGGCAGGGGAGTCCCAAGAACAATAAGTTCTGGGAGAATATACTTCGATTCGAAATTAAAAAGTCGCCATCTTTAAATTGGTTTGTTGAAAACGTGACATTTTTTCAAAATGGAAACTCACCGGGAGCTACGAAAGTGTCGTACGCAGCATATTATCACAATTTAGGGAGCATAAGAGTACCAAAAATGCACTGATTTGAATAAATAAATCCATTTCAAATGAATCTCCTCTATAGATTTGCAGACCCATCTGCCATGTTTCTTCAGGAGACGGCCCGGGATACCGACAGTAGCAGCTGCTGAGGCTCCCCCTGCTCTAAGACCAGGGTTGCAAAAAGGGTTTTCTGCCTCAGGAGCACAAGGTTTCCTTGGATACGAAAATCCTGTCGGTACGCCACTGAACCACAGATGACCGAACTGTCTGACTAAATATTCATGACATAAGATCATTACCATCCATGTGATAATTTAAAGACCCAAGTGGTCATTTAATGACCACGAGTGATCATTCAATGACCACGAGTGATCATTCAATGACCACGAGTGATCATTCAATGACCACGAGTGATCATTCAATGACCACGAGTGATCATTCAATGACCACGAGTGATCATTCAATGACCACGAGTGATCATTCAATGACCACGAGTGATCATTGAATGACCACGAGTGATCATTGAATGACCACGAGTGATCATTGAATGACCACGAGTGATCATTCAATGACCACGAGTGATCATTCAATGACCACGAGTGATCATTCAATGACCACGAGTGATCATTCAATGACCACGAGTGATCATTCAATGACCACGAGTGATCATTCAATGACCACCAGTGATCATTCAATGACCACCAGTGATCATTCAATGACCACCAGTGATCATTCAATGACCAAAAGGGATCATAAAAGGACCACAAGGGATCATTTAAAGGACCACAAGGGATCATTTAAAGGACCACAAGGGATCATTTAAAGGACCACAAGGGATCATTTAAAGGACCACAAGGGATCATTTAAAGGACCACAAGGGATCATTTAAAGGACCACAAGGGATCATTTAAAGAACCACAAGAAAATGATCCCTTGTGGTCCTTTTATGATCCCTTGTGGTCCTTATATGATCACTCCTGGTTATTGAACGGGACCACAGTGGATTAATTAAGGACCACAGGGGATCAGTCAAGGGTCTAAGGGGATCATTTAAGGGTCAAAGGAGATCAGTTAAGGACCACAAGGGATCATTAAAGGACCCCAAGGGATCATGTAAGGACCACAGGGGATCATTTAAGGACCACAGGGGATCATTTAAGGACCACAAGGGAACATTTAAGGACCTTGTGGTCCTTATATGATCACTCCTGGTTATTGAATGATCAATCGTGATTATTGGGACCACAATGGATTAATTAAGGACCACAGGGGATCAGTCAAGGGTCAAAGGGGATCAGTTAAGGACCACAAGGGATCATTAAAGGACCCCAAGGGATCATTTAAGGACCACAGGGATCATTTAAGGGTCACGGGGGATCATTTAAGGACCACATAAGAACATGTAAGGACCACAGGGGATCATGTAAGGACCATAGTGGATCATTTAAGGACCACAGGGATCATTTAAGGGTCACAGGGGATCATTTAAGGACCACATAAGAACATTTAAGGACCACAGGGGATCATTTAATGACCACAGCGGATCATTTAATGACCACAGCGGATCATTTAATGACCACAGCGGATCATTTAATGACCACAGCGGATCATTTAATGACCACAGCAGATCATTTAATGACCACAGCGGATCATTTAATGACCACAGCGGATCATTTAAGGACCACAGGAGATCATTTAATGACCACTGGGGGTCATTTAAGGACCACTGGGGATCATTTAAGGACCACAGGGGATCATTTAAGGACCACAGGGGATCATTTAATGACCACAGGGGACCATTTATTGACCACAGGGGATCATTTATTGACCACAGGGGATCATTTAATGACCACAGGGGATCATTTATTTTAATGACCACAGGGGATCATTTAATGACCACAGGGGATCATTTAATGACCACAGGGGATCATTTAATGACCACAGGGGATCATTTAATGACCACAGGGGATCATTTAATGACCACAGGGGATCATTTAATGACCACTGGATCATTTCCCCCAATGCGCGGGCTAATTCAAATTCAAAGTGTCATGCATGGGTGAAGGATATGAATGTAAATGGATTTTTATGGAAAGGAGAACATGGACCGATTAATCAAATTATTTTTAGTCGTACAAGATCTTTATTTTTATCATATCGGTGCAATTAATTTGAACAATTTGAGTTGACAGAGTCAACAGCATTTTATGTTACATATCAATCTGAAATAAAAGAAATTGATGATATAATTACTGACTGATGTGCAAATGTGTGTTATCTAAACTTCTTATTCATTGATATCTTCAGCTAACCCGAACCAAACCAAGGTGTATCCCTAAGGCTTGGTAAAATTCCAAGCAGGTTAATGTAATGCACTTTATGTTCGGAATCAAATATCCCGCTCACTAAGTCACACGACCCAACACGACAGCGTAGTGTGCACGGCTGCACTGTGAGATCGATTGCCCAGTCAATCCTGGTCATAACAGTGTCACACACTTGGTGAACCTCACACACCCCCATTTTTTCTCACGAGTAGTGTATTGAAAATGTGACTTTTGAAAAGTGACTAATTTTCTTTAAATGGCGCTAATCATGGTTTATCTTTGTTGTTAGGTGTTATGTTTGGTATCAAAATGTACCAAAAAATATTCATCCAAATGTCGAAAACTACTTCAAATGACCTAAACAAAGTGTATGACTTTCTTTTGTTGAGCACTTTACATGTAGTAAAGCGTTGTTATCCGTATACAGTTCTTCCAACATTAAAAAAGAAACACTGGCAAACATAATTGTTTTTTGTTGTTGTTGTTGTCCATGGACAGTATTTAAGAGTAATTCTGTTTGCATATTATTTTTCAAAACATACTTCATTGTTAATAAAAAAATGAATTATCATTTTTGTTAACCAAGCTTAAAGGTTTTGGAGCACTTTAGATATAGCCGGTTTTCTTGCTCAAATTTAGTATACAGTTAGTTCCATTGATATACAAATTATTTCTAAAATAACAAATAATGATCACCATGTTCGTTTTTAAGCAATTTTTAACATGTTTTTTAAAGGAAATTTACACAGCGGTCTATGGAGAATATTAATTATTTGAAACACATTTTGCCCGTCTGGCCCGAAATGTGCAAGCCATATTTTTGTATAAAAAGGTTGCGCAACAATATACCCTTTCCATTTGACCATTTCCAAAATAAAAAATGGGGATTACAGTTCTCACAATTTAACGAAACGAAACTAACGAGATTTGGCATTAATGTGTGTAAATGCTGTCATAAATAGGCGGTATGAGATCGCGATGGTGATTTTAATCCATATAAAAAATATAACTCAACTTATCCTTAAAGGTTTTTTTTGATCCCCTGAACCAATATCTAGAACCCCTCGTTATATTTATAGATTAATGCCTTGTACATCTCACTTTACATGTATATATGATATCAAAATAATATGATTAACAGGTGCAATATAGGCCCATTTAGTAACGTTAGTCACATTTTTTTCTCAGTTTAAGGAGTTTTACTGGGCCTTCTGAACCCTTTAATCACCCCTTAGCAGCCCTAGTTGCATATAATTATGTATATTAGACACTGTCTCCTTGTTGTTCTATATAATTTGAGCAATTTGTTTTTAGCTTTTTCTCATTTTTGAGGACATTTTGAATAAGTTTTTTAAACTTTTCATACTTTTTTAAAGAAAAAGGGTGTGGAAAAAGGGTACTTTTTCAAAATCCTCTTAAACTCGTTTCTTAATTTCCTTGCATTCACTTTGCTATCAATAGGATTGGGAAAAGTAATCTATATCATACTTGAAAGTTCCTTTTAACCAGGAATATATTTGATTGTGATGTACCCATTTCTTTACACTTTTTATGAAACAGACCTCGTTCAGAAGAGATGCCTGTATTACTGGTATTTAAGGTGAAATACGCATTTAGGGTGTGTCTTGAAAATCAGAGTATTATATTTGAGTTATCCCCTCCCCCCCCCCGGTGATGGCGTAATAACAGATAACACAGTTCCAATTGACATATCCCATCGTCAGATATGCGGTGGCAAGAAAATAAATACAAATACATCAAAAATAAATGACCAATTACCACCAAAACGTCTAAATTCATGCATAAGGCAAAATGAGCCCAAAAAGCACCCAAAAAAGCACCCAAAGTAGCCCAAAATGCACACAAAAATGCCACAGTGTGACTGTTAATTTTATTTTTAGAGATTTACTTATCACATATTCCTAATTATATCATAAGAGTTGGTGTGCAAATGTTTTACATGCCAAGTACTCCCATTTTATCAATTTCAATACCATCAAAAAGTCAAAACAAGATGGCCGCCAAAAGTAGCCCAAAAAGCGCCCAAGACACCACTTAAAAAATTCCCACCAAGATTTTTTGAAATCTACACAAAATGTTGATATAAATATGAAATTTGTGGAGAGTGTTTATAAAATGCCCGAATGTTTACATAAGCCTATGTACTATTATATTTCACTATTTTCAGTGACTAATTTGATTCATACAATTATTATAGTACATACATGAAATATGATACATCATGATGGTCATGTCGGGGGTCATGTGCCACCTCGCCTCGTTGAGATATTTTACCAATGTATAAATATTACTTGAACATTAAACATGATATCTGAAGCAAAAGGTTTGACTAATTTTATTCAAAAAAGTTGAAAAATATTGATGAAAATATCTGACCATCCGCGATGTTGACTCATATGCTTTCATTCCATAGCTCTCCTACAGAACAGAGAGCTAGGATTGACTTTGAAGTAATACTCTGCAACGCTTCTAAGAAATAACCCGTAGGTATTTCAATGATGTTCAATGATGGTAGTCAAGCGAATGACGACAACGTCTGAAACGTCAAACAGATGAAAAGAACAAGAGAGTTATTATATAGAGAGTTATTGTCTATCTTCCTCTAAGTCGCTGTCCAGGGCTGAGAAATCCGTATGAAAATGTTTGACTAGAGTTTATGTCACAAGTCCTTGGTCCATTCAGGTGGTCTCTTGCCACGCGTGGATCTTCGCTGAGCGTTGGCCATTTCTGGATCGATCATAGTTAGCTGTGGCGTTCGGGGTCCTGTTGAGGATGGTGTAGCATGAGATTGGGCAGCGGGAAGTACCCTTTGTGTCTCGATAGCAGGTCGTGTAGACTTACATGTAGGCAGAGATTGGGTGTCAGGAGCTGGCTGAGTGACAGACTCGCTGTTGGGTTCGCCACGTAGTGCTAGCTTGGTTGGGGTAGCTGGGATGATCGGATGGTCAGGATGGATTTTTTGCGGGAGTGTTTGTCTCTGTGGTGTCCTCAGGGCGCATGGGACTGTTGTGTCGCTCCTTCAATGGGAATGGGGATGGGCGGCAGTTGGATCGTGCCATGTCGTCAAGTATTGACTTACAGGGTTCTGGGCAATGCACAGTCATGTATTTCCGCAGGAACTTTCTGTTTCTCAATGTCGAGCGACCTGAGCCATCAACCCGTACGATATATTGATCAAATTGTTGCACGTCTATCACAAGGCCTGTCTTGTCCCATTTCCTGGGGTGGAAACCACCTTGGTTTTGTACACACACTGTGTCGCCCACTTTGAGCGGCGAGAGTCGACGAGCATGTGGTGATTGCGTAATGCTTCTTCTCTGGCAGTAAGCATATTGCGCCAGGTGGAATGTGGCGTATACCGGCCAGGATGAATTGGAACAAATTCCTGATCGGTCGGCCAAAGACACATTGAGCTGGTGACAATTTCGTGGACGGGTCCGGTGCATTGCGGTATTGAAGTATTGCCCGCTGGAATGAGTTTGTGTCTAGAGTACTGCTGTGTCCCGTGTTGTCGGTGATTATTACAGTCTCAATGCCTTCCTCAGCGCGGCAATTACTGTGGGAAGGCGACGGATGACAGCCGATGGTGCACACCCCACTGCTGAAGGAAGTTGCGAGTTCTGGTTGGGGTGAATTCAGGGCCTCCGTCTGATGTAATCTCATCGGCAATGCCATAAGTGGCGAAGATACGTCGTAAGCAGGTAATGAGCCCGGGCTAGTTGGAGTACCTGTCGACAACCACAAGGTAGTTGGTGCCTTTGTACTGGAAGTAATCCGCACAGATAAAAATGTGTTCTTGTAGTAGTCTTTCTTGGTGCTTGGACGTTGATAAGCCTTGCTATTATTGTGAAGAGTGGGACTGGCGACTGATGTGAGAAACTTTGACGCTGGTACAGGGACTATATAACTATGGGACAAGTAACTCATAAAGGTCAAGCCCGCCTACCTATCCCCTCACCACCCTATTGGGAGGCGAGTTCATAACGCGTGACCAAAGTTATTTTGGGGGAAATGCCTTTCTTTAAAACAAAAAAAATGACTGGATTAATTTGTTTCAAATAAAAATGTTAAAAAAAAGCAGTTGGACAATTTAGATTAATAGTATAAAATGACAATTTGTTTATTTACAGGAATGCCAGAGCACTCAAGAGATAACAATGGCTAAAACAAAGACTACCAAAAGGAGACACAATTCTGTTGGTGTTGAGATCAACCAGAGTTCAAGATCAAGAAGGCGGAAGAAAGTTGTTGGATCACCTGAAAGTACAGATGAGGACAGACCGTCCACATCATCAGCTGGTTCCATCCAAAAGAAGAGAGGTTTGTCCTTAAGAGACGGTAACCAGGGGGAGAACAGACAACAACAGGATAAGAGAAAGACTTCGGCAAAGATGGATGATACATTGAAAGTAAGGAAATGTTTCAAATTTGGGATAGTGCATACAGACCAAAGAAAGAATGGTAGTTAAGGGGGGTGTGGACTCTCAAGTACAGCCTCCGTAAAAGTGCCGTAACTTCTTCAATATTCATTTAATCTTTATAAACGTATACAGTTTTTTGCAGAAAAGGGTTCAATGAATCCAACCATGATAATGAAATTGACCATTTTGGAAAAAAATTATAAAAAACACCTTTTTTGGCCCATTTTAGGTTTGGAAAAGATAACTCAAAATATATTTTGTCACATTTTGTCATACTAGTTTTATGATAATCCTGATAAGATTCCCCAGGAGCGTTTTTTTTTTTTTAATATCTTATTTTTTATTTTTTGAGTTACAGACCAAAAAGTGCCAAAAAATGTGATTCTTTTACAGCCAAAATCATGAAAATCACCAAATTTGGCATCAATTTTGACCAAAAATGTTGATTTTTTGAGAAAATCACAAAAAAAATCACTTTTTTGACCCAAATCTTTTTGAACAAAGCTAACAAAAATAATTTGGAGTAAAAAATTTCAAAATCACTTTATAATGATGTTAAGATACTAATGAAGGGACAATTTTTTTTTTTTAAACCTAATCTAATATTTTTGAAAATGTTGACCAAAAAGTGCCAAAAAATTTCAAAGTTTCAAAAAATATTGGATTAGGTTAAAAAAAAAAAAAATTGTCCCTTCATTAGTGTCTTAACATCATCAAGTGATTTGGGCATTTTTAACTCAAAATTATGTTTGTTAGCTTTGTTTAAAAAAAATGGGTCAAAAAAGTGATTTTTTTGTGATTTTCTCAAAAAAATCAACATTTTTGGTCAAAATTGATGCCAAATTTGGATTTTCTAATCCATTTCCTTTCCAGAAAGGTATACTTTTATATACATTTGAGTCATGGTTCAATAATTACAGCACTAACAAAATTCAACAAAAAACTTCCTTAATTCCCCCCTTAAGCGACAGGGAAAAAACCCCTGTTCTACGGGCAAACATACCTCTCAGGTAGGGTCGGGCTTTTTTGTTTGGTTGTTTCAACAAATTCTGGAAATGTTGGTTAATTTTTAGCAATTTTCAAAATGTTCAAATTTGTGACACCTGGGATGAGAAAAGAAAATTACCATACCGTAACATACCTTTATAAGATTAGGTATAATATTACGGTAGGTGCAACAACAAAAAATCAAATCAAATCCCCATCATTTTGATCATGCACTGTTTTTCACATACTCCTGATCTATATTGCTTCTTTCAGCTAATAGGGCCTATTTTGTTTTGTTCAAAATCTATGTCTGTGATTGTAGCTTCATTCCATCCATTCCTATACAAAGGAGGTGTGCAGTTTAATCCTTATGGTCAGAAGTCACAAACTGGTCCCAAAAAATGTTTCACTTCTAATAATGTTGAGAAATGCACCAATTCTGATTAAACGGGACAAAACTTAAGTTTTACATACTTAATGACCCACAAACTATATATTGTTGGAAAGCTTATGATTCAAGGTTTTTTCATTTTTGCAAAAAAGAATCAAATTATACAGGGTGTGTAACATTTTTATAGGGTGGAACATAAAAAAGTTGATCGTTTTTGCTCCTCACAAAATATTTTGATAGTTTGTACAATTAGGGTTTAGCTGAAGATAGTCACCAAAATCAGAACAACCGCAGAAGGTGCTACCAAATTTGCTAAAAATCACCTGCCCAAAATGTACACAGGAAAAGTACAGGGTGTCTAAAATGATGATGAAATAATGCATAAAATGAAGGTTTATATATAATATTCTATGAAATTTAGTTAGCATGGACTATTTAATTTAAAGGAAAATGGTTATCAAAATGAACTGCATGAATATCATTAAAGTTCCTTTTATTTTGAATACAGGGTGGTCCAAAATATGTCTAAATAGCAAATTTTTCATGAATCTATGAACAATTCTGTGAAGAAACACTTTTGGCTTTTTAAGTTAAATGTTTTACTACCCAGGGTAGAAAAGGACCGAAGAGTCACACAAATGAAATAGAGAGACTGCGATTTGGCCATTGTTTAATCAATAAAATGAATAAAACTGTGTATTTTTTTACATTAAAACACTCCCTGAATTGAACATCATATTCTAGTAGAGAATGTCTAGATAACAATTCAATATTAATATTCATAGTAGCAGGCACATGTTATTAACACATATGAGAAGTTTGAATACTTTCCTATGTATACTTTTAAAATGGCATCAATTTCAAAAGTTCTAGTTTTCCGCTATTTTGTGTAGAAACCTATGGGCGCCTCATCCACCGGCTCCACCCTTGACTCACTCGACGTTTAGATTGATAACCTCACTGTTGCTAAACATGTGGCTTTAATCCTTTTTTATTTGGTAGCTGGATAAATTGCCTTTAATATGATACCAAAAATGTTATGTTTTTTTGACAACTTCTATTTAAAATAGAGACACGTATCACGATTTTTTTAAGGCTTTTTTGAAACGGCCCCACCTTATTTGATATACCTATTAGTGACCTGTGACCTTATACCAAACAAAATTACTCAACTGAATGATGCAGACACCAAATGTTGACTCCTGGGAAATAAGAATAGATCTTTTTATTGATCTATAAATCTGTATTTTGTTACACTTACACTTACACTTACAGAAACCCAATCGGAAGAAGACTGAGGCATCAAATAGAAAATCCCACAAGGAGATAGATTATGATGAGCAGTATGCAGAGAGAGTAGTGTCAGCACAGGCCGTGTCCAAATGGAAACCAATGAGTAAAAACACAAGGGAGTTTGTGTTGGAGGCATTGGACAGTGCTATTGTGTAAGTAATATGTGTGATAAGAAACTTTGGAAATAGTGGGCTTATTACTTATGATCGACAAAATGTGATTCTTAAACAGCTAAGAAAGAAAATACAGAAATTTGCCACTTTGAGGGTTGAGCAACAGAAGGCCGTAACTCAATTGTTTGGGCAAATTGAGATTTTGGTACCATAATAATCCATAACCTAGATTTTCAAAACCATCATGTGGTAAGGCATGAACACTCTTAATTTGACTTAAAATCAGAGGTACAAGTTGGGTGCTACCGTGCTACAGTGTATTGTAATAAATCCCAAATATTTGAAAGTTGATTATCTCAAAATAGCATTTCTCAAAATAGCATTTTTGAGTTAATGAGGTAAGGCCTTGTGGCTCTCAATACCTGGATCATTCTTTAATATTTTGTCAATATTCTTCCAGATATACTTTGAATGAGACAAACTCTTCCAGCTATGATGATGTCCAAGACAGACTTAACATATTACGACAAAGGTAAGAGAGCATCAAATCAGGGCTATGTGGAACCAAATCTATACATTTCTTTCATTCCTGTGATAATTATAAAATAGCGCTGTTGCATTTTTTAATTTATACAAACGGGACCTGTTTAGCTACGTACGTCAGTATAGGACATGTATCACAAAATTGATAGAATATCCCTGATCAAACATTGAAATAAGTGACAATAATCAAGCTCAGACACTGACAGCATAATAAAACCTCCATTTTATGTAGAAAAAAGTTGGACAACTCGCACCCAAACCACTGCAATAAAACAATGTTGAAGCCTAACCCTGTCGAGTACCAAAATAAAATGTCAATTCTATATATGACATATTCACATATGGCGACAAAAATTAGGGTCACTATGCCTGTTCCTGCTCAAACTGCAACCATGGCAGCTGGCAACAGTGGGCGTTCCCTCTTCTATTTGGACTATTTGATCCTCAACCGGTTTTATTTACAAATCCACCCTAGGGCCCAGGGGTTGGCGTTTATACAGAGCGTTAAAACCCCCTTTTGAAGGCCATCTGCGAGAAAGGCTGGTTTTATTGTTGCCTAAAATTAGGATTATTTACTTTGTATGATGCAACTGTTACAAACTGCATAACATGTAAATATATTCACATTAAAAGTATTATTTTCTGATTGTTAATTTTTCTTTGTAGAATTGTAGGTGCCTTATCAGATGTGACAGTACCTACCACCGGTAGACAACCAGATTACAGGAACATGGAGCAGCAATGTGTAAGTTCATATTGTTCTTGTTTGTTTTCAGAGAGAGAGAGAGAGAAGAGATTTTCTGGCGAAATATATTAAAATTACTGCCAACAGAACAAGTGTTGGGGCTAGTTATCAAAGTAGCGCCCAACAGTATGTCGCAGAAGCTGTATTATCTTGAACATATGAACACTCAGACACAGAATCAACAAGTCTGATACATCAATTTCAGAAACATTCCATGTGAAAAGGTTGAATAAGGCTTTTGCATTACTTTCAAGATATCACATAATCAATTTTGATATCAAAACATTGGTGCAAAATGAAACATTTTATCAGTGTTTTCACTTTCCCAATTCAAAGGGTGAAATACCCTTCACAGTTGATTTTCACCCTTGAGTATTTTTACTGAAAAAGGTTGGACATTTTATTGGTTGAATGAGCTAAAACCTTTCCCCTAGCACATATTTTGTGTATAATTTTGGATTTTCACCCTCAACACTATTACCCCCGTGAAATCACTAGACATTTTCTTCTTTTCTTTTTCACATACGAAGCCTAGTTTTTTGAATATAGTAGCTTGTAAATGTACGTTTGCCTTGCAGACTCTGTTGCATGACTCATCTTATTGTCTCTAATCTTTTGTATTCACAGCATTCTGTTGAAGTGTCAGTAGCAGAGGCTAGTAATCAAGTTGTACTATTGGAGGAAGAAATACAAGAACAAATGAGGTACAGTATGCAGGCTTAATTGGTAGGATAGGGAGTTCAGGGGAAGTTGATTCTTGTGGCTGATATTTTGACAAGAATCTATTGATTCGACATATTTAACTTGGTATTTAAACTTAAACAGTTTACTTATTAACATTGAGATTCTTACAGATGGTTTAGGTTTAGGAGAGTCTTTGTGCTAAAAAATTCTTAGTTTTTTTGCCAAAGTTCCAAGGCTGTGGATTTTTGTTCTTGCTCAATGCAATTCTGTCGGTTTTAGTTCTTTTCTGTGATGATTATCGATGGAGGAGGAGGGGAGGGGAAGTCTTCTCCTGTTTCTTATTTCTAGGTGTTACTGTTACACAATTGTTACTTGTTACCCTCAAGTTCTTGAATGGATCAGCATTTTATTGAATCAAACACTTGAATATAAAGTTCATTGTCACCTGAAGCTCAGAAAGTATTTAACACTGACCAAACCAAAATTTGCGGATGCCACCGTGATGATGAGAGGCAAGTCTGCCATTTATTTTCCACTGACTACATACGCCAAAACAATTCAAACGATAATATATAATTTGCAATAATTAATACGAATCTCTGACCTACGTCGCGGATGGGATGAATTATCGGCCAACCGTCCCTAAATCGAACTGCATTAAGGGCTGAAGACAGATTTAATTATATTATAACACATACAACTATGCCTATCCGTTCTATATCAAACATGGGGATAGGCAAACCTGAATTGAATTGAAATAGTCACAACGAGCATTATTGAGGCAGAACCACAAATTTATAACCAATTTTAACCACATTTTTACTCCTTTGTGTGAAAACGCACAATTTGCATAACATTTTGTACAACTACTTGTTGAATAAATAATGCATATCAATCGTTACATTTTTAAATGATTGTAAAGTACTTCTTTACAATGAAAGAAAAAACCAAAACTGCCCAATAACTGAGAAATCAACTGGCATGTATAACTAATAACGAGACATGCTATGGGAACAACCAGCGAACCCTACGCCTCATATTTTTGGGAGGGAGGGTGGGAAATTTAGATTTGCTGAGCTGGCTAGAACAAAGATGTTCTCTCATCAAATACCACGGAGCGAATGAACAAACTGTGATGGAAAAATGCGAGTCACAGACAGAGAATGGATGAAAAACTAAAACGCCCACAAGGGCACTCATTGGCTGGTCAATACAAAGAGCCCAACACGCTCGAACGCACGCGACAATCGATTCTTTACTCAAGTGACAAAGGGAAATTTATTAACACTAGGTTAAGTAATTTTTTATTATATCCAAAACACAAACATAATTACAACAGTTAGGCCTAAATCCCAAATGATTTCCAAAAAGTTTGGATTTCTTTATCACTAGTGGATGCGATGGTATAATTCATTAGCAGATGTTCATGTGGATGTTCTAATCTTGATCTAGAGTTTATGCCCAGAATATGAAGCTCATGAGCTACATGTCTCTTATCATTTTACAGTAACCTGTATTATCTATATAAAGACCCTACAAAGAGTAAGCTGAATTACTGATGTGTTTATAATGTCAACACTTTTGTGTTTTTGTGTTTGGACAATATTTTAACATAGGAAAGGTGGTTTACCGTTTGTATATGCAAATTGTGATATCTCATTTTCCACTTCCATTTAGTATTAACACACAACAGCATGGTTAATTGTTAAGAACAAATCTTAAAGTAATTCACAATTTACAATTTTCAGCATTTACAATTTGAAACACTCTGATATATTTCCCTGCAAAAATCAAAATGTGCATTTTAAATTTGAACTTGCCGAAATTATACCAGAGTTCTCCTAGTGTTTTCATAACAAGTATTCAATTAACAGTTTGAATATTATGGGTGCATTCATAACGACTTACTTAATTTTTTTGTGAGGTTTTTATGTATACACCTAACCCTGTTACCCTTTATTTGTAAATGATTTTTAACGGTATCTTGTGTCAAATATTTACAGGGAAATTGATGAGAAAGAAAGACAGCTGGAGGAATTGAAATCAACTCAAAAGGACCAGAATAATAATGCAGGAAAGGTAATTATAAATCAATTCCTCAATATTGGGGGAATATTTTCAATAAGCCTTTTTACACTGGCATAATGATACATCTTTATATGATCAATCTTTGCTAATTGGAGACTAATTCAGTAATTTCAAAACGTGTAAGAAATTTGATCGGTCAACAGTCATTGTATTCCCACCGAGAGGTGGATATTTTTGGTGATCAATCATCAGGCCAGTGTGAAGGCTTAAGTTCTACTTCGGTAATTTTGTTTTGGCCTCAAACATAAAAGCTGTATAATCAAATATTTGAATATCACAGTGGTGAAAAAAATTGATTCAAAGTGAAGACAATTGAACTTTGCACACCGAATTCCTGTACAAACTCTATTGGAATACTTGAAGTACAAATGTGAGATTATGGGGGAATCTATTAAAATCTAACTCTTAAAATCAATAACTGATATACACTCATAAGCTTTAATATCAGATGCTATGAAAGGTAGTTACTTTAGGTGATGCTATTTTAAGTGTTAAAACACTTTCCAAATGGCAGTCGTCTGCAGGAGACAGTTTCAAAATGTCACAAACTGTTTCAAAAATGTTAAACTTATTGAATGTCATCACCATACTAGGAATCACCATGAGAATTGCGTTTAAGTACAAGCATGCCTAGTATTGGTTCAGTAATTCTTGAGATAAGACTTTGAAAGTTGGGAAAGGTTTCTGAAAATGTTTCGTGAAACTATAGCCACATGGAAAGTGTTAAGGGATGGATATTGAGTTTAGCAATAATGCACTCGATTCGTTCATGATTAAAGGGGAAAACGAATGAGGATGAGCCAAATAATATTACCTCAAGTTCAGATGGAATCACACATGCAAAGGAATATTAACATCTTTCAATTTCATTTTCAACTATATCACTATTTCTTCTGTTACAGATACATCCAATCCTACAAGAGGATACCCAGAATACATTGGAACTTCCTGTAGTGAAAGCAGCAATTGTCAAAGCACCTAAGGTAGGATTGTGTTTGGTAACATTTTAATCTTGCATAAATATGTTTTGTAGTTCAATCAGTTCCAAATTGGCGGGCATCCTAGCAGCAGCAAACTAATATAAAAAAACGCATATACCCTAGCATTACGTAACAGGGCATACTTTGCATCGTGTGTGTGAGGCTTGTGTTTGCCAAAACAAAATCGTGTGTGTAGGGGCTTTGATTACTTTAGCGCGGAGACAAAATAAATTGCATATTTCTCGCCAATTTAGATCTGATTAAATTAATGTTTGTTATTTGGGACCGACCTAAACAAGGTCAGCTGCAGACACATAGCTTCTTAACTGAATTACGAGCCAAATTGTTAGAATACCATCTTTGATTTAGAAAGCTTGAACTGATCAATGGCCAAATTGTTGGGCCTCCAGAAAGTAATTTTGCTTGTTGAAACATATATGAACATGATGTTGACATATTGTTGAAAACAAGCTTTCTACAACTGAGATATGGGCCTCTATAAACCATAATACACCCCTTGCATGAGGTTAGGTTTGCAATCATGGTAATAAAAAAGTAATTACATTATATTCAGGCGGAGATGTGAAATCATTACTGTGGGATTCAAAGTAAAGGTTACTTTTGCTCAAAACATTAACGATGATTCCAGATTGATATATTTCATCACCTATGGTCTCAGGTTGAGTATTTGTATGATGGTTGATGCCAAATATTACTCTGGCAATGTAATAAAAGTCTGTTGTATAAGTCACTTGTATTGCACCAGAGAAAAGTATTGTATACAACTGTTTCACTAAGTGTTTTATTACACCTAAACTCGAACCCACAAGCACTTGGGACAATGTGTACATCTTTTCAGATCGATAATAGTTTCTGTGAAAAAGAGTGTGAAGATTTACTTATTATTATCAAAAAGTTATTTTATGACAGCACGAGAGACTATACGGCCTTTTATTAGTTCCTTATGATCGATCCCCGGTGGTTTCAGTCAACATTGACTTTGGGTACGCATGATCGTTCCAAAAATCATGTAAAAGGTTGTTTTTTGTACCATGTCCACGATTTCCCCAAATTAGGGGTCAGTCAGTTGTCCTTTCACTCAAAAGTGCTTTATTTTCTCGTCCACAGCGATACGCAAAACTACTAGTTTTAAAATTACGATTGTGTGGTTAATATTTGTACAATCTTTTCAAAAATGGAAAATATTGGTTGAGGAAATTCCCATGAAGATCAATCTTGATTTTGAAGAATAAAAAAGATTTTGAGGCATAAATCTGGTCATAAATCACACATAAATATTGATTATGAAAAAGCGGTTTTACTCGAATTCTAGATATTGGACCGTAATTTGAAACATATGAGGTAAAAGATCGAAGCCATACCTACAAAAAAATGTAGTGAACGTGAAATCATTTGATGCGGAAGAAAGAATTGTCAACTAAAATGCAAACTTGTATTTATTCAGCTATCTTTTTTTCTCGTTCACCATATAATTCTTCCATGCACTGTGTGCCGCGTGGCCTCATCAGGCAATGTTTTTATCTGAACGCTATACGCCCGACTACCCAACAATGGTTCGACACTCTTCGAGCTGTATGCATAGCTTCTCCCATAACAATGCTAACCTGATCAACAGCACGTAATTATGAATAGACTTCCTTGAAATTCCGAACATTTATGAAATCTCGCAAAATTTGAACCCATTTTCCATCGACTTTCTTGATCTTTCATGTATTCACGTCCCCGACGAATTTGGCATCATTTTACAGCTCATTGCCTTTTCTTCATCGTCAGCTTGTCAGATTTAAATGATCTAGCGGAAGAAAGATTTGTCTACTAAAATAATACGAGTTACTGCAAAATGACGACAAAAGTCTTCCCATTTTTTTGATCTGGCATAGCATTGCGATATTTTGCGATAAAGTAGTCGAAGTTGATATGTAAATGCAGAGAACTTTCTTCCCTATGCACTTACACTGCCATGTTTTGCAAATTCTGCTATATCCGGGCACTTTTGACAGCAGGTTAATCAGCTGTTCGCGCAAGAAGACCGTAGTCACACGAAATCTCGAAGGTACTTTGCGATAAAAGTAGCTGGACCTCGGGACTACAAACCGTGGTCAAAGGACGCTTGATGAGTGACCGGACAACTGACTGGGGTGTTTTTGGAAGCTTTGTTCGCAATTTCAAAAAATTAGGGGTAATTTTGGAAGCTATGTCTGCGATTTCAAAAAATTAGGGGTGTTTTTTGGAGGCTATGTCCACGAAAAAGAAATTAGAATGAGAGTTGTGTGATATATCAAATTGTTCCAGAAATAGGAAAAGGGGTATTTTGAAACCAAATGTGTCCTCGTTTTTGCGCAAAAAGAGGGACTTCTTAGAAAGTGTCAAAGTGAAAAAAAAGGGGGGGGGGGTTATTTTCAGACAAAATGTCCACGCTTTTGGTCGAAAAAGGATCGATCAATCATCCTTTCGTAGACGCATTAACAGTAACTCTGATGATTGGTCGCCAAAAGTAGACCACTTCTCTGTGTGAATCGAATGATCAAAACAAAATTTGCACATTTTGAAACGGCTGAATTAGTCTCCACTGAGCGACAATCGATCGTGCAGAGATCAATCTTAGGGCCAGTGTAAAAGGCTTATTTTCATTTTGCACCCCACCTCCCAAACTTAAGACATCATAATAATCAAATTGTATTTCTTTTCTCGATTCTCTCTTTCACTTCAGCCATCTTCATCATCTACAACATCAAGTTGCCATACAAGTCTGGTTCAAGCTCTCAAGAAATGGCAATCTCAAGACACAATGCAAGATATAGGGATATTTATGGACACATTGTCAAATGTCACAAGTACTTTACCACAGTGAATACACCACATTATGTAAATCTTCTTTGTCTTTCATAATCTGTCAAATATAAAATTTATAAATTAATAATCAGTTTATTTATGACCATTTTTCGTTTTAATAATATGTGATGTCTAGTTTTACAACAGAAAGCACATTTTGTAAAGAGAAAAAAACGTCAACACAATTCTTAACTTTGTTGTGTGAATTTCATTTATGTCAACAACTTTTGCTTTTATGTCAACTGTCGTTACCTCTTTTGACAACCTATTTGACAGATTATTAAAATGATATTGATAAGAAGAGATTACATGAAAGGGACTGATTTGTTTGTGGAGAAGGAAATTTGAATGAAGTGAAATACGTGGTATTGTCTGGATTGCTTGTTGGACTATGACTTGAGCACACTTAGCAGTGGAGTTGGACATCATATTTGTCACATAGTACAGATACGAGTAAAACCAAAGACATGCTTCCTGAAGAGCTGTATGCGCCATAGAAGAGATTCATTTGGATATCAAGCCAAGTGCCATCAAATTAACTTCAATTATCATTTTGTATATGGGCGACACTAATTGAAACCACCAGTTGAGAATGAAACCTGTGTTTTAATCCTACCCCACTGACTGGGAGAATATTGGGTTCTGGGTAAAGGAGTATTATCAGATCAGTTCTTTGGAAAGATGGTACTGCACTGTTAATATGAGTTAAAAGGTTAAAATTGGTTTAAATGAAACCACAAGTTGAGAATGAAGGTGTTTTAATCCTACCCCACTGACTGGGAGAATATTGGGTTCTGGTTAAAGGAGTGTTATCAGATCAGTTCTTTGGAAAGATGGTACTGCACTGTTAATATGAGTTAAAAGGTTAAAATTGGTTTAAATGAAACCACAAGTTGAGAATGAAGGTGTTTTAATCCTACCCCACTGACTGGGAGAATATTGGGTTCTGGGTAAAGGAGTATTATCAGATCAGTTCTTTGGAAAGATGGTACTGCACTGTTAATATGAGTTAAAGGTTAAAATTGGTTTAAATGAAACCACAAGTTGAGAATGAAGGTGTTTTAATCCTACTCCACTGACTGGGAGAATATTGGGTTCTGGGTAAAGGAGTATTATCAGATCAGTTCTTTGGCAAGATGGTTCTGCACTGTTAATATAAGTTAAAGGTTAAAATTGGTTTGTGGGATTGCAGTTGGGGAAAGGATTCCAGAAGAACACACACTTCTGAGTGCACACTTGCGATAACACATGTAATGCGGCATCACATTTCATCCCCACAAAATTAGAGAACAAGTTATATTTGATTATTCTGAAGCGTACACACATCACTTTCCTTTTTTTTCAGTCAAATTAGGAATCACTTTCTAGCCGCTGTTGAAATATTCATAGTTTGTATCAAAGGATGTGGAATGTGATCTACCATTGTTAAAATGAACATTTGGGTTTGGGGCAGTGGTAATTCAAATTAGAAATATTAATTCAGAATTTGGACAAGCATATTCAATTTGTCCTTCAAAATGATACTTCAATTAAAGATCAATATTTAGACTTTTTGCCTCTAATCTGAACAACACCACACAACTTTGGACAAAGTGTACCTTGTAATGATGATGCTTATGTATTATATTATTTATTATATTATGGAATAAGAATGTAAATAGTATGCGAGTAGCTTGTATCGTAGCACAACTGTTTTATATACGGCATCCATGTAAGAAGTGTTTCAAAATAATGTAAATAAAAGCACAATTATAAAGTTGAATAGTTCATTTAATTGTCTGCATGTTTACATAGCATGTGACAGTGACAAATGTTGAACTTTAGTGGACCACACAAAGTTCTGTGATTTACAATAAAATAACTATGCTATCTAAATAACTAGTCTTTGTTAACCATGAACAATTTCTATTTATGGTGTGTCAATGTATTTAAGTACAGACTGTATTACTATGAACATTTTACAGTTACATTTAGGACTATGCCCCAATGTAAATGAAGAGTTTAAAAAGCTACAGTGGAGTGGCATTTCTTGTACTGTAAAGTAATACATCAGCTATAGCAAAATAGTAGGTGTTTTTACTGCTTTGACCTCAAGTAAGTGTCCATTCAATCTGAAACTAAAATATTTTAGTCTCAGATTCAATTTACTGAAAATGTGGGTTTTTTCACAGTCAGCTTTTGAGTTTTTTTAAAAAGCTTTGTTCTGATTGTAATCATTGGTCCAGTTGTCATGCTGATAACAGAACTAGAAAAAAAATCACCTTTCAAGTAACAAATGATTAATTATTTTTCTATTTTAAAATAAACTTGTTTGAAATGTGCTATACAGTAAGCCTTGTCACAACACTGACCTGACAATCGATCATATTTTGATCAATTGTCCTTTTGTAGGCGCAATATCAGTCACTATGATTTTTTTTACAAATATTGCCTCAACCTTGGTTAGCAAGCTACCCACATCACTCAAAGAATTCTGCACAGACTCGGTGACTTTTAAAAAATTCTATTTGGATAAAGGTGTGATGCCCAATGAGTTTGATCTTGAGGCTGTAAATGAAGATTTTGTACTCAATGCATTATCAAATCTTGATCCTCATAAAGGTGCTGGTCTAAATGGGTTGGCACCAAAATTTTTGAAGGATGGGGCCCCCCCCAACTGGCCCCAGTCATCACCCACATCATTAACCTATCCATTGTCACCAAGACTGTGCCGGATGACTTGAAATGTGCCAAAATTATCCCCCTTTTCAAAAAGAAAAGTAGGTTGGATGTGGGCAATTACAGACCAGTGAGTATCCTAAGTTGCATGTCTAAAATTCTTGAAAAATGCATCTTCACCCAGATTGATAGTTACCTTAGAGAAAAGCAAATTTTATACAATTACCAATCTGGTTTTCGCCCTGGATTCTCTACAGAAACATGTCTCATTCATCTGACCGATTATATAAGATCTCAACTTTCTGAAGGTAATTATGTGGGCATGCTGTTGCTAGATGTACAAAAAGCTTTTGACAGCGTTAACCATGATATTTTGTGTTCCAAACTTGAGTTCATGGGAATCAACCCTGGTTGGTTTCAATCTTATCTGTCAAACAGACAACAACTTGTCTCGGTTGATGGCATTTCATCTGATTTTCAGAAAATTACTTGTGGAGTTCCACAAGGTAGTTTACTGGGTCCCCTGCTGTACCTCTGTTACAGTAACGATATGGTGTGCTCTGTTCGCAATAAGTTATTATTGTACGCTGATGACAGTGTCATCCTTGTTTCGGACAAAGACCTCAGTGTTGTTTCCCATGAACTCAGTAAAGATTTAGAATCTTGTAATCATTGGCTTATTGACAATCAACTGTCTCTACATGTTGGTAAGACTGAATGCATCTTATTTGGTTCTCATGCAAAATTAAAACGTGCAACTGATTTTAACATCAATTATAATGGGAAAGTCATCCCCTCCCAAGATTGCATCAACTACCTTGGAGTAACAATTGATCAAACAGTCTCTGGAGACAAATTAGTGGACGATCTTGTCAAGAAAGTTGTTGGTCGTATCAAATTTCTTTATAGACATAAAAATAGGCGTAAAAATCTGAGTGCAGCTCTGATCCAATGTCACCTTGACTATTGCTGTTCCGCATGGTTTGCTGGTATCAATACCAGGGCCAGACACAAATTACAAGTCACCCAAAACAAAATAGTTCACTTCATTTTGAAATTGTCTCCAAGGACTCACATTGATCAATTTAACCGTAATTTACTTAGACTCCTAAATACACAGGACCGTGCAAAAAAGGTAAGACTTAACCACGTTTTTAATATCTTTAATGGTATTGGTGCTCCTTACCTTGCTCACAATTTCATAAGAACCACGAGTGCTCATTCCCACCGAACTAAACACAACACCAAAAGTAAGTCCCCCCCCTAAACAATTCGTCATAACATCGTAAGATAAAACATTTTATTAATAAAACTTAATTAGAAATAATCATATGACTGTTTCCTAAGTGATGTTTGAAAATGAAAGATTTCCATTACTTAATGGCTGAATGAGCTCAAATGGAGACAAAAACTGCCCTTCTCAAAAGTCACTAAAGTTTATGAATTGCTTCTCACTAATGGAAAAGTACCTGTGGCTGAGCAAAATTTACTGTAATGTGTAGTCAATTCATGATCATTCAGCCATGTAAATCCCATTCTTGGCTCAGATATTAGCATAGTGAGTTGTGACTTTTGAGAAGGGCAGTTTTTGTCTTATTTTTGAGCTTATTCAGCCATAAAGTCATGGACATCTTTCATTTTCAAACACCACTTAGGAAACAGTCATAGGATTATTTCTAACTAAGTTTTATTGGTAAAATGTTTTATCTTACGATGTTATGACGAATTGTTTAGGGGGGGACTTACTTTTGGTGTTGTGTTTAGGTCAAGCAATTTCAATTTTATTGTCCCTAGAGTTAAAGGAATTGCTTCCAAGTCATTCTACTACAATGCCATCTTAGACTGGAACGCCCTGCCACCACAAATCCAGACCATACGCAGGAAGATGGAATTTAAAAAGGCTGTGAAAAACACCTGGCTGATTTGGCTCTGAAGCAGGAATCTGCAGATTTCATACGTGTGTAGGCTTATTGTCCAATGTGTCCAATGTCATTTTGTTTATGTTACTCCACGTCCATGGCCCTCTTGTTGTGTTGTTTTGGGACCCCATTGGAAATAAGCCTGCACATGTAGCTGGCTTTTATGGGCTATCCTGGCCTTGCAACTTTTGGTGTTGTGGTGTGTTTGCCGTTCCAGTTTGGGATGGCATTGTGATATACGTTATTTATTGAATGTTAATATAATTTTATACTCGTGTGATTTGTTATTTGTATATGTTGTGATGCCAAATAAAAACTAAACTAAACTAAACTAAATCACCAAATAACAGACCACTTCACTGTAAATACAAGTAATTGATGATATAAATTACCTTATAAATCAATCACATTTTTGAACATGTTTTGAAACGACTGAATTAGCCTTCTCACATAAATCGAAATATGATCGATCGTTGGGTCAGGGTGAAAAAGGCTTCTATACAAGTTCAATCAGTTCCAATTTGGCGAGAAATATGCGTTTATTTTATCTCTCTGCACATCAAATCAAAGTACACACGTTTTGGCCATACACACATGTTGCACGCATTAGGTGCATAGTGCGCTTGCTGCATTGACATGCGCCCACACTTGTATTAAATTCGCTGCTGTAAGGATGCTCTCCAATTTGGACCTGATCAAACTATAGTTTGCCTTTTAAAGAGTGGTCAACTCATGTTCATGGTATGGTATGATCTAATCATGCTGGTTTAGATTTATGTCACAAATTGCGAATGGTCACATCTCTGCCATCATACCACCGATTTGAATGAAACAAAGTTTATTGTGTAAAAAGTCTCATAAAGTAACGCATTAAGAGACCTTGTGTGTAAAAATCAAAGAAGTGGTGGCAGACTTTAAAATATCAATTTCCTTTATACTTTGCACATGTTTAGACCTTTGGTCAACATGTATATATTTGGTGAAAAAATTACCAATATACCTTTGGTTGCCATGGCAACGGCCAATATATGAAATTACCCAATTTTCACTATTTTACCCATTTCACAACTTTAAAAAAGCGTAAGTATTAGGTCATATTTCTGTATGAAGAATATGCATTACAGTCCCCTTCTTTTATACAGTGAAGTAGCCATCCTTGTCCTTTCCAAAAATGATGTCAACATTAACTTTCAATTTTTTAATGTGGGTTAAACCATTTTGTAGAATAGGGGTGTTTTGATTAATTTTAATTATGCAAAAAGTGAAGGTTGTAAAAATGACATAACCCCTAAAGTGGTGCTTTTTTTAAATTAGCCTGTTCAGGGTCAATAGACAGGATGTTGGTCTACATGTTTCAAGAAAAAAAAGTTTCGGTAATTGTTGTACCGGAGAGCAGTGTTGCCAGGAACTTTGCACTTTTTCGGTTTATTGACATTTAATTCATTGTGAAAAATAGAGATTTTCAGGATTTACTTTCATAGAAAATTCTGATGAGGATTGATATGCATTCAAATGATATTTGTATCAATTCAGCATTAAGTTGGACATGATTTGATAGTATTTAAACAACAGCGTTGCCAGATTAAACGCCCTCAATGAAGCTGTTGCTCATAACCATTAGTAGGGTCATATTCAGTGATCCAGGGAAAGCAAAGGTAGGTTAAGGGTGGGTTTTGATACTATAGGGTATTTAGAAACAAAATTAGCTCCTATTCCCCTCGCAAAAGTTTGGGCAACTGCAGACAGCTGGGATACAGCAATATCCAAAATGGCCGCCAGAGGCCATTTTGAAATGTAGAAAATGTTATGACTTCTAGACATAAACCTGGAGACATGATTGATATAATGATATGTGTATGTTAATTATGCCTATGAATCTATTACGGTGGATAGTTTATAATTTTTATAATTCAGCATGAAATCCAAGATGGCTGCTGGCAGCCATCTTGGAATTGATGAAATCCTATAATTTCTGTGTCTTTTTTGACTAACTTTATGCCCTGGAATCCAAAACAGTGATTATTGTATTATTATGGTATGCCTTCAACATTATAATTCCAAGAAGACTGACACTTGTATATCTAGATTTTCATATGAGTGCACACCACCAAATCATATTTTGCATTCTGGCAAAATCCGGCAGTGTTTGAAATCAAGAAAGACCCCACCATAAGTCTAAATTTAACATCCTAGAAAAGGTAAAAATTGCTGTAAATGTACCTTAATGTTTCATAATTTGGCATTTGTAGGTTATTTCTTCCATATTAGGCCCGAAATCTCTAGCTTTTTCATGAATGTTATTATTTTACATGCTGTCACTGTTTCCACTAATTTAGAGCAAAACAAATCCCGGATCTTAGAATATAGGCAGCCTATCGTACCTAAGATAGATATCATTGGCCCGTAGCGGGGAAAAATGCCGGTTAACCCCCACAAAAGGGATTGTTTTTAAGCAGAAGACATCTTGATCTTCAACAAAAACAATGATTTGAATGAACCAGTTAGCTCTTCAAGGTGAGACAAATTAACACGAACTTGACCTCTAAACCACACAAAGCAATCGGGTACTTATTTGGTGGTGTGGGACTATATCGGCCGAACCATTCAACCTAGAAACACAATAGATGTTGCTCTTGAATAATTTAATGTTCATGAAATCTGTCTAGGATTCCCTGTAAGAGTTAATTCTCACCATGGATATCAAAGAAAGCCACCAACAACCATTTTAGAACATTTATGGTGCATTTCTTTTGAGCCAAACTAACTTAGTGATGATGAAAGGGTATCATAATGGACTATGAGAAATCCATTACAGAGGCAAACGGGTGTCAATCATTTTGAGAATAATGTTATAGTATAAAAGCATCCATGGGTGGATTCAAGTTACAGAAGTCAGCTGTTGCTAGCAAACTTGAATTGTCTTGGCAAGTTTAAAATGTAGCAAGGCAAAACAGAAAGAAAAATCATGTGTGTTAAATGAAGATAGCAGACCCCGAATTCGCCCCTCTTCTGATGCTACCAGGATTTTTGTGCCTCTATTGAAACATCAAGCTGGTGATAATTCCGTTCATCTCTTTTCACTAGATCGTAATTTGGCAAATCTGTATCTATATTGACTTTTGCGCTTCAATTGTGTTTTGCCTTTTACTCATTTATATAGTTTGTTAATTTGTTATGGTATTTTATGGTTGTAAAGGTTGTGCGTTTTCTTAATTTTTAATTTTTAATTTATTGATTTTATCTTTGTGCGGCGCATTGAGTTTCCTTGCGGTTTGAAATGCGTCCTTTAAATGCCTGTTTATTATTATCATTATTATGTGGCCCCGACTTTGGAATCAGCTCCCGGTCAGCATCAGAGAGGCCTCCGTCTGTATCTTCAAACGCCGGTTAAAAACGAATTTGTTTCCCAAGTACTGATTTCTTATCTTTGCATGACTTGTGTATATTATTGTCTTTGCATTTTTCTTGTATATAATGTTGTTTGATATTGTTAAGCGCTGTATTGTGTTCTTTGTAGAACGCTTTTTAAATGCTTGTTATTATACTATTATTAAAACATAGTAGCTATTTTAAGTATTCTACCACACACTTTCTTATAAAGAAGATGGGTGGATGCAAACTGTAATTGGTCAGTATGGTTTGGCTTTCAATATACAATGTACCAACACTGACAGAATGCGATCCTTATTCAGTATCACAAGACAATTCAACGAGGGAATGTACTTTGGGATCATTAATGAGGATCACTACGTGAACCAGTAGAAGAGCAGCACATTTGTATGCAACGTTGGTTTAATTTGGCACACACACCAATGTTCTGGATGGTTGAAACACTATATTCTTAACCCTAACAGTCCTAAATACTACGAATTATTACGCAAAATCCTCTCCCCAAGCGCATGCTTTCACATTGATTTTGGATGACGTCATCGATCAAGCTAAAATGTAGGCACCAAATTGCTACCCGGGCAAGCTCTTGTGTGTTAGCTCAGTTAGGAGCGCGCGTGGGGTGTGCAGAAGGTCCGCGGATCGAATCAGGGTCGGACCGCGGTGGTTTGTTTGTTTAAAATCCTTCAATGTTTCCCCCTCCTCCTGATCCACACCAAAATATCTCCGTCGGGGTAAGGGTTAAAGACCAAAAACGAAACTAGAGTGTTGCATTGTATTGCATTCTTCTAAAGTTTTTTATCGTTAAAAACTAAAATTTGTAAAGTAAAATTTGTTAATTAAAGCAGCTACCGTGTTTTATCATACTTTTTATTTGTCCTTATAACATTTGCAACAATTATTCGTGGTCAACAACAGTACAGGATTTTGTAACTGAAATCCACCCATGCTTTTGGGGCTTTTATACTGAAAATGATTGAAAAACTTGCCTCTGGAATGTATTCAGCATTGTGGAATTATTGAAGAAATGCCCCTTTATCATATTTAAGAACATCATAATATTTCTAAAATAGTCGTCAAGTAGCCATCTTGAATCTTTCATAATGAGTACAATTAACCCATACATGTCATTAAATACTAGTAGGTTTTAGAATAATTTCATATAAATAAGATGAGAGCAACATCTACATTATGTTTCTAGGTTATATTTCATGTTGGAAACAACTTCAGAATGATAAAATAACTACTGTATATAGGATTCCAAGGCATAACGTTAGTCAAAACAGACACCGAAATAACGTGTCCTGGTTAAGGTGTTCAAATGTTATGTGATTTTATCAATTCCAAGATGGCCGCTGGCAGCCATCTTGTATTTCATGCTGAATACAGCCTCAAAATCATAAAATAACCACCGTATAAGATTTCTAGTCATAAAATTAGTCAAAAGAGATACCTCAATCTTGTCTCTGGGTTAATGTGTCCAGAAGTTATGTGATTTTCTAAATTCCAAGATGACTTCTGGGGGCCATTTTGGATATTGCTACAAAACATATGCTGCAGAACAGTCTTAAGAATGGGTCATTGCTTGAGAATAAGTGTTTAAAGGTACTTTGTGATGCTTGGTTTCCTGTTAAAACATTCGTAGGGGCTCATTTCCCCCCCAAAAATACTGTTATTTTATGGGAAAATGTCAAACTTTCAGGCAACACTGTTCGCCTCTGTCAAAATTACCGAAACTTTTTTTGGTTTATTTAGGTAAAGTACTACCTAGTCTAGCCACATTGATAATAGAAATTTTTAAAAAGCACCACTTTGGGGTTTACAGCTCGTTGAACATTGCTATATTTCAGGAAATAAATATTTACAAAAAACACCCCTATTTCAAACAATGGTATAACCCAAGTAGGCCATGATGGTTGTTTGAGAACTGCATTTCTAGAAAGCTTATGTGTTGTAAATCATGTGGTGTGACTGTCAAGTTCTACCTCTACTTTCCCTACATATGGTGAATCTTAAAAGTTTGAAATATTTTAGCCTTATAAAAGTGCTGAAATAGGCCAAAACGTGTCATTTTGATATTTTGGCCGTTGCTATGGTAACGAACGTCCAGCGGTGACCTAATTTGGATTTTTATAGACTTTGACCAATGCTGCACCCTGACATTAAAAAAAAAAAAAAAAAAAAAAAAAGGGAAGTGTCAACCCTATTATTTTGATGATCAACTTTTGCTTCTAAGTTTGAGAATATTGAATAAAAGTACATAAAAGTATACATTTTTAGAAAGGAAATTTGATAAGAAAGCCGATGGTGATATCAATGTGATACCAAATAAACTAAATTTTGAGAAATGAACCAAAAAGCCATTTTTTTACCCCACATTTTTCAGACAGCATAACTATAAAATAAAAAATGGTAATTTGTTCTAATATACGTTTTTGTAAACAAAACAATTTTGTCTAGGAGGCAATTTTTTCTTTTTCCAAAATAAAGCTTGGTTTTGGAAATATTGCTAAAAACATCGGAAAAGTGTAAAAGTCATGTTTTTTTGCGTACATTTCGCTAGAAATGTATGCATATCTCGAGTTTAAAATCCATAATCGAAAAAATAAAAAATTGCCTCCTAGCGCTGAAAGTCCTCTACACAATGGTAGTAAAAGCTTACCTGATAGTTTGTTATATTTTTAGTTATGTTGTCTGAAAATTCGTAAAATTCCTTCAAATTTGAACTTCTAGAAAACATCGATTTAGTAAAAATATTGACATTTTCCACCATTTAAAGCTAAATGTTCACGGAACACACGGGCGTGTGACCTAAAAAGCGAGTATACTATTATGAACAATCATAATAAACTATCAGATTCAATTTATATTGTCACAATGTGAAGAAATTGGAAGAAAACTGAAATTTAAATGATCGCAAGATTGGCCTTTGTTTACATTTTAGACATTGTTTTGCGCTCTTTTGTTTTTCGCGTCTACGTCGCGGATATTAAGCGGCGCGTCTAGTATTACGCGCGGGAAGTTTCAGCGCGCGACGCAATGATAGAACAGCTGTCGCAGCATTTGAAAAGCGCGGAACTCCGCTTAAATTCCCGCCAAATAACCATGCGCCTTTTCCTGGCTCAAACTTACCAAAACAACAATTTAAAATCACCCAAAAGAACAGGAAATAATCGCTTCCGATTAGTAACTTATGATGGTAATGATAGAATACATATGAAAGTATAAAATAATAGAGAAATATGAAATTCAATTTTTGAAACAAGTGCCGGGTTGACACTGCCCTTAAGAGTATTGAAATTTCAGGGTGTCTTGGTATTCATTATATTTCGGTTAATTTTTACACATTTCCCGATTAGTAAACATTAGTCACCCCGCTTATAAGGGCTAAAAAGGTTCGATTGCCCTTTCCCTCAATGTATGTTAGGGAAAAAATGTCATCGATGATAGCGAATTCATTTGTAGATATCAATTAGCGTTCATACAATGTACATGTAGCAAAACATTGGCAAATATCAAATGAAATCACTACTTGCTTCTATGAAATCACTATAGTTTGATCACCTCAGAATCTGCCAATGTTGGCAAGTTTTATTGGTATCATTTCGTGTTGCGCTCTCTAGTAGCGTATCGCGGCCCGGAATCTCGTGTCGCGTGTTCTGCGACCCGAGATTTTGTGGTATAAATCACTGACGAAACACGCTACATGAGATTTCGGGCCGCAATACGAGATTCCATACATCCATATATGTATTCCCTGCACCCTGGATCCGAGTATGAGTGACATGGCAAATTTGTGTGACATGGCAAAATGGTCTGATTATGTGTGACCAGATTGCCATGTCACACATAATCAGACCATTTTGCCATGTCGCACATAATCAGACCAAATTGCCATGTCACTCATAATCGTACCAAATTGCCATGTCACTCATAATCAGACGAACTTGCCACACATAATTATGAGCTGCTTATTGATTTCCTTGAAATGATGCCACACATAATTGTTTGGTAGACTCCCATGTCTGTGCACAAAAATCCACCAAGAAAATGTCTGTTAATTTATGGACAAAACCAGCCAGTGAGATTTAGTGCCACTTTTTTTTCTGTATAAAAATTGGTAAATGACACAATTTCTTATCGTTGCATTATCTCAAGGCCAACAAATTTGGTATTTGGCATCTATGAGATGACACTCTTAAAAAAATGTGTATAGACCTACCACCCCCCCCCCCCCCACCCCCAAATAAGGTGAAAGGGCAATCCAACATTTTTTATGCCTTATGGAGTGATATTTACTTGGAAATGACTAGCCTTCTTGATTTCTCTGCGGCATTCATCCTGGACGAACAGTCGCAGGGCATCTTTTCCTTTGTCCGATGCATATGAGTTGAATGGCACTATAGAAACGGCGATTTTCTAGCAGTCTGCATGCCACTGCTGCATGGTAGGTCTATAAAGATGGAAATAAAATAGTAAAGTGTTTAAAAAACGACATTCTTATCGAGTTTGTATTCCCTTGAATCGTAAAGCTTTAAGGGTGTACACCACTATTACAGTCAAACGCCAAAGCTTCCGTCGATATCACGAAAGGTAGTTCCTTATCTTATATTGGAATGATTTTTCATTCCAAATTATTTTATTTGGTCTATATTTGTTCTCTGAAGTGTACCCGAGATAATTCAAATGGAAAAGAATATACATGTACTGATTTATTTGAACATATTGCAGGACGGAAACACATCGGTCACAATGGGCTACAAGTTGCAATTTCGGGTCGATAGTAAATGAAAATTAGGATGCTTCAATTGATCAATGCAGCTTATACACATACCTGTCACACTGTCCTGCGTGTTCAAAACCTAAATGAAAATGTAAACTGCACTTTGTTGTATCCTTTTCAATGTTGCATTCTTAATTATGAACTGATCTTCGCAAAGAATATCACACATTAAAGAGAAGTATTTTATTTACAACTTCATAATTTAATATTTTTACGTAGGAGCTATGGTGTTGGGTTTAGCGTTTATTTATTACCTGGTCAGTTACTTATTTTGACAACTGTCAGCTAAGAACTATATTTTATTCTTCAAGTAGGAAATATAGCATATTCATATCTACAGATATTAATGTCAATATATCTGGTGAAACTGTGACATCAGTATGATGCAACCTTTTTGAAATACAAACCTTCGAATAGAGCGTGGTCACAATCCGTTTGTCCTGATTTGCCCTTGACAGCCCTTGACTTCAACACAATTTTGTTTTTTAATGTATTATTTACAATCACCTAAATGCAGGAAATATATCTTCGTCATATTAGGGGTTTAAAATAGTGTAAATACCTATTAAACAAAAATCAATAAATTACCCTTTCAGACACTACATGTATGCTTTGTATATAGCAGGTTGCAAGACATAATTGGAAACCAACCATTAATTCATGCGTCTCATTAAACGCCAACTAAATCTCCGAGAACCTGCCGGGATTCGACACGTACCAACCACTAAGCCACGGCCCTCAGCTACACATTCGCGCAGTATACTGCGCTCACTATATAGGCTCAGTTGACTACGTCATCGAAAACCGACGGCGCATGCTTTTGGAGAGGGATTAGGATTAGGATTTTTAGCACTCGGGGGGGGGGGGGGGGGGGGGTTAGGGTTAACAATAAAGCCCCTGGTAATGATTTTGTGTACAGATACCTTCTTTTTCTTCACGTTTTCCTCTGTTTCACTTGATTCACATTCAGGATCTGGTTCCTGACCTCGTTTTAGATCTCCATTTGTATTCTCCATATTGCTGTTCCAGCTTTCAATTGAAGAATGGGGACGATATCTCTTCATTCCCATATTGTATACCCTTTTAAAATACAGTCTTTAACACAGTCTGTTCTTATTCACGTTTTCTTATGAAGCCTGTCGAACAGACTCTGGTATCAACAGTGATATGGGAAGACTAAGGAATATGTGGCAGGTTTTTCAGCAACCATCTTGTTTGTTATCCCAAAATAGATGGAGAAGGGTACTTTATGTCATTGGCTGCCTCTTGACATTTTAACAGTGTGAACTTCAATTTTAGTGACAAATCTTTCACAATCGAATTAGCAACAGAAGCAAACATATCTTTATACATATATATTGCTTAAAACTCAGTAGAGGTCTTTGGGGTTATATTGAATTATTATTGTACAAGCCAACCAAATTATCATTTAGCTATAGAAAGCTTTATGCTAAATACTAAATATTATGTGATCTTTCCAGGGAACGCCCTCAACATCGAAAAGAAAATTGAAAGCAGATTTACATTTCTGATCATAAATCATGCATACATTCCAAGTTACAGAGCGATACGATTCTTAATTACTTCAAAATCATGGTTTTAGAGTGAAAATAAACTGTCGGGATTCCGACAGTTTATATTTTTCACTCTAAATTCACTCTAAAACCATGATTTTGAGGTAATTAGGAATCGTATCGCTCTGTAACTTGGAATGTATGTATGATTTATGATCGGAAATGTAAATCTGCAAGAAAATCTACTTTCTAAAAAAATCATGAATAGAGGGCGCTCTCTGGAAAAGATCACATAATATGCCTTTAATATTACATGAGCAATAATGTGGAACACTTGCACCCTTTTTTCAGGACACATTGTATATTGTATATAGGTCAAATGTGATGTGCACTGACGGACGACCAGGTCTCCTTCAGCCATGTGTTGGTATGTAGATGGCATACTTATCTGTAGCAACAGGTAGCAAAGGCATTAATTTTGCAATCCATATCTTGTGAAATCACCCAGGATTCATAACCATACTGCTTTAATGTTAGCTAATTCAAAGCCAGTAATCGGTATTAAAAATCTGAGATATACAATAAACAAGCATATTTTTCCTTGCAATATGACACCTCATTCATAATAATTTGAGTGGATATAGTATCTACTCAATTTTTTTATGAATGAGGTGTCATATTGTGGAGAGGACATTTGCTTGTTTAAGGTTGTTCCTATGGCTAATTTTTTATTTGACATTTTAATAGAGCTTGCTGAGCACCACAATAATCTGACATTTGAGATTGATCTCTGAGGTACGGTTTTCTAGATATGACAATTTTATTGTCAAAAATGAAGCAACATTGAAGCGTTCATTTCTTTTGTTTCTTATTGTTTTATGACCCCCTAGCTGGCCTAGCAAAATAATTAATCTATGCAAAATGTTTAATTAATTTTTACAAGAAAAGTATTAATGCTACAAAGCTGACATTTTGGGAGCTTGTTAATTATAGTTTTTAGAAAGTTTCCTGTTCTGCGGGAGGCTGTAAGACATCTGCATAATTAATTATAATTAAAAAATATGCTAATTAATGCACTTAATTAATTTTTTCAAGTTCATGCACTTTACTAAATGTAATGCCACTTGGTGTATTATGTTGGCTATACAACTCTCCTTAATTCCTGTGCTGCGGGAATCTAATGGAGTTTTCAATAAAAAATTAGAGCAAAAACAAAAAACTAAATGTTTATAGAAATTTTACCTAGGGAGTAAAAAAACAACAATATAAAACAAAAGAAAATAGACTGCCCTCTGTTGGCCGAAAAACAATACAAAACAAAAGAATTCAAAATGACTTAAAATGGATTTTTGACAATAAAATGGTCATATCTAGAAAACCATACCTCCGATCAATCTCAAATTTCAGATTATTGTGGAGCTCAGCAAGCTCTATTAAAATATCAAATAAAAAATTAGCCATAGGAACAACCTTAATGTAAATCTTAATATTTCTGATACTGATAACTGAATACTGATTTTATCTTAGCAAACATATAAGCGCCTGGAGAGGAACTTTTTGTGTTAGGTGTATTGTAGGTCATGACTTATTCTATATCTAAAATATTTCATATCAATATTGCAGCAGCTGCTTAATAAAGATAAACGTAACTACACACACATGTTAAAGAGATAGGCTCTATCACTAGGTATGAAATATTAAGATAAAACTCATCTATAGGTTGACATTTAAAACATGTATGTGAACAAAATTGTCATGACCAGATGGTGTACATTTTTACCAAATCATGAATCCCATTGTGTAGACATTTACAGAGGCATCGCCAGAATTTGGAATTAGAGGAGAGGGTAAAATGTGAAATTAGTTGATAATTATTTTGTAAATATGTGCCATTGCATGAACATTTTTGACATTTGGCACAATCTAAGTGCTTTCTAAAAGCCAACTAATTAATCGTTATTTCGGTGTATAACATGGTAAATGACTTTTTACAAGTACCGTTATTGTTGAAAAGATTATTACGATGGGGATGGGGAAAGGCAGTGAGTCCCTTCACTGGTCTTAACACTGCACATTTACCATGGACAAATTAAAAAGTAGATCAGTAATTGTTAGCACTATTGGCAATATGCATATACTATATTCTCCATATTAAGCGCCCAGGATGCTTAGGAAAGTCATTTCGGGTGGGCGCTTATTAAGCTACCTTTTTAAAATATGTCGTGGAAATTATCGAATTCGGCACCCCTTTCACTAGTGGAAAAACAAGTGCGATTGAAAAGTAAATGGCACAGGTAGGTCTACCGGTAATCAGCTTTACGCTTGGCAGTAGATGGGAAAGCATTGACTATAGTGGCGTATAATGTATTGGTTTACTGAAGGACCGCCTGTCGATCACTGACGTGTTGTTGATGCCCGGACCTTTGGACGCTACTTTATTGAGCTACAGTGGCTCTTATTGGGGAGTTAGCTTTTGGTAGTCAATGGGGAAAAGGGGTGGGCGCTAGGGAGAATATGGTATAATGTAAATAAATAAAACATGATCAATCTTGCAAATGTACACAATCACTTTTTTTTAAATAAAGATACCTCTGATCCAGGTGAATTGTATCGATTGGATGTCGTTTATTGGTAGATGGTTCTTTCTTAACATTACAGAGGGACATCAAAACATTTAAATTGGTAAGTATAGTGGCCTGTTATCTCTGAATCCAGTATGCATTCAAGTTCTACTGTTATTAAAAGGTAATACTACAATCAGTTCAATAATTTCTTGACCATTTCCAACATTCCCACATGTCCTATGCGAATGGTGCATAACCACAACAGCTGCGCAAGGGCGCCCAATGTTATCGAATGCAGTGCATCATTACACTGAACATTGTACATTCAACATTCGGATGAATGCGAGCGTGACGTTCGGATCAAGAAATTATTGAACTGATTATAGCTATTGCCATTGTTCATTCATTGTATGGCAAACCCAATAAATACTCTATAAAACATACAATAATGCAGCAGAAAGTATCATCCTATTCAAAATTTATTTGTAGGAATTAACACCACAGAGATGCGTAGTCATCAATATACACGATTTGAAGTACTGTCAAAATGGACATTTTCACACTCCATGTTCCGTATGCACAAAAGAGTAAGACCGGGTCTAAAGTTAGACATGGTTTAAGTGGATTTTAGGTTGTGTGAAAGCACACCTTCCTTCTCAAATAAGCTAACAAATTGTAAAGATTTGGATGCAAAGTTCAAAAACATCTCATGAAAATGCAGAGGAAAACAGATTTTTGAGGCATGAATAAATTTCACTTAGACCAGGTCTAACTTTAGACCCGGTTTAACTCTTTTGTGCATACGGACCCATATGTCTACTCTTTACGCGTTCAAATCAGCTACCACATAAATAATAACAAACACGCAAATGTATTTGCATATATACTCCCTGTCATAGTCCCTTGGGCATAATTCACGTTATTTCACGCGAGCGTATTTTGTTATTGTTTGCGGGGAGCGGCGTCAAAATGCTTAACAGGCGAGAACAAGGTCACACGCCGTCAATCACGGCGTGTGACGATTTCACGATTGACCAATTAGGATGCGCGATTATTTTTTTAAAGGGACCGGTACGCACTTCCGTGTTAACGCACATTCGCACTTACGCAATGCAATTCGCACCTACGCTCATACATACGCAACTCGCACATGCATGATTTGAGGGAATTATGTCCAAGGCATTATGACAGGGAGTTATAGGTCATGTGATGAAGCTACAAATCGGGAATTTAAACACGCAAAATAGTTACAAATCGGCACAGTGCAAAATATTAGTTGCGCAAAGATGACCGCTTTTACAGTATTAAACGTTTGATCATCACCACTAAATATTTGTTGTGTTATCAGTCCTTTTAGTTTAGAAACTTTCTCTTTCATTTAGTGGTACTAAATTAGACTTTTTTCTCAAAAACACCCTACTATCTCTTACAATAACAAAATTAGTACAAACCCAGGAAGGACATTTGGATGGGATATAAAAGTTAATTATTGCTATTACTATTATTGTTCAAAATCTGCAGTGGTAGTTTTTGTATACAATAAATCTACCAAAACCACACCACCTACATTATTTGCGCACAAAAATTGATCATTTTCCTCACAACTCTCAAATTGTTTACAACACCTGTGCACATCCAATATTACTGTTTAATTATCAACGCAATACTGTGATAAAAATGCACATTTTTCACAGTTCATTAATTTTCATGTATCATACCATTGGCACGGTATGCCTGTTGCAAAGGAACACTACATTGTGAATAATAACAACAGGCGAATTGTTTGAAAGTGGGAGAGAGTGTCAAATTAAGGAAATGATAAAAACCCTCCACTTTTATGCAGACGTGGTTATATAAGTACAGGGCAAATACACAGCTGGTACATTTTGTACATAAATAGATAAGTACGTAGGTTGGGACGCACATGGGATATCAATAACAATAATTCATTGGTTTGTACACGTATATCATGGCTGCAATATTCAAGATAGAGAGAGAGACAGAGAAAACTGTAAAAGTGGAAATGTTTGCGTTTGTCAGGTTAAATTACACTATTGAATGTTAAATAGAAATTACTTGTAAACATGAATATATTTTTGTGCTACATTTTCACGATTTATCAAACTACCGCAAAAATGAAAGCATGCAAATATAAATCTTTTAAGTGTACGTCTATGTATTAATGAACTTTCAAATTGCGAAATTAAAACCAGGCAAAATGGTTCAAACAATTAATCCCACAAAAATTATCACTTTTACAGTAATACATTGATCTTTTTGCAAAATCTGCCGACCAATTTGTAAAAAATATAAATTGGTGCATGTTTACAATTTTCATATTAAACAGGATACACCGATATACCATTGTCCAATGGAAATGTTCAATTTGTTAACCCTTTCCAAGCGGCAAGCGTCTGCAGACTACATTCCAAGATTTCACAAAATGTTTCAAAAATGTCAAAACTATTGAATATCATTACCATATTTAGAATCAGCATGAGAAATGCAGTAAAATAAGTATAAACATTCCTAGTATTGGTTCAGTAATCATTGAGATCTTAAAAGTTGGGAAAGGTTTCTGAAAAAAATGTGTATAGTAACACCAAAGTTGGGAAAGGTTTCTGAAGAAAAGAAATGTGTACATGGTAACACCAATAGCCGTGTGGAAAGTGTTAAATAGAGGATTCCAAGTGGAGCAATCAAGGGAATTACAATTATATGTAAGAAACGGTTGCTGTATTTAGAAAGTAGAAAATGCTGTATACATCTGAACTACAGCAGTTAATATGGTATAGAATCATTTAATCAAAGACAAATGTTCAGTTTTGAACATAAGCAGCATATGATACTAGCAGCATGTTGACTGAAAATTGACATTTGTAATATCAAAAATAAACTGAAAAGTAATATAGACACCCATAAATGTCATAATTTACACTGTATTGTGAGACAATTCTAGAGGTAGGCCTACACTCCCTTACAGTTTTATTCTAAAGTCCAAAGCCTATTGATACCAGTAATACATGGAACATCTGGGATATTACAATAAATACAAAGTTTACGAGCAGCATAAAATCATGCAGTCAAACTGACTGCACAGTTTAATTACAGTTTAATGTCATATACCTACTATATATACTTGAGTTATTAAAATTAAAATTTCATTCTGTATTTTTCTTATTTTTTTAATGAAAATGTTGAATCCTACAATCCGATTTGAATAGAATAGACACGCTGTGTATTGTATATGCAGCACACGTATGTAGTATGATCACACCTGGAATTGTCACACTTTAGGTTGCGTTTGCTTCGTATGCCATTCCAAGATGTCTGTTCAACTATAAATCAGATTGTAATTTCAAGGAATACACACAATGTGTGTATCCACTTCATAATCTCAAAAATTAACCATTTTCTTTTTTCAAACAGAAATCAGGGTCATTTAAATGACACCAAACAAACAAGTATTTTCATAAATGCCAACAGGCTCTTATACACACTGAATGGATGGATAGTTTTCATTTCTTATTTACAACATCTGTTTGTAATATAAAAATAAATTATATTTCTTTTGTTAAATGTCTATGTTATCTACATTTGATTCACAAAATTGAGAAGTTCAATAAAATAAATATTGTATTACAGTCCAACCTCGGTTATCCGGACATGATGGGACCAAGCAATGGCCGGATAAGTGAAAATCTGGATATTAAGCAAATTATGTGTAATTCTGCATTGACTGTCATGTGTCCTGAATTGCTCAAATTGGGACAATAGAATTGAAGGTACTTCAGGGGTAATTACAGTGACAATGTATTATTTAAGCACTAAACAGCACTACCAACATCAAAAGAGGGTCTTCAAATGCATCATGTGAAAATTAGGTGATTAGGCTATAAAAAAACTGGTTTTCTTTTGGGATCATTCAGCCGGAGGGGGTCGGATAACTGAGGTTGGACTGTATAACATTTCCCCCTGTATTTTACCCCAGGAATAGGACAACAAGACAATAAAGCACAAATCAACATTATGCAGAACTGCAATACAGATCTACATGTACAGTATGAATTAATCAAAATCATGGAATGGATCATTGCTGTACGCGTCAATATTCTTTGTACAATATTGGCATATTTCCAGAAAAATATAACATTTGCCTTGATTTGTAATTATCTTATCAGTATAACAAATAGAAAGGATTGGACTTGTCCAACTTCCTATACATATAGTTTAATCGGTAAGAAATAAGCATTTCTATCTCTGTGTGCCCAAAAATAATCTAAGCATACCAGAACGATTTTGGCATATGTCACACATATGATTCACCTGTTCATCTACGCTGTTGTTCTGTATTGATAAGGCCAAACAAAGAAGATAGTCTGTCTCAGAAACATTTTGCAAATAAGCTAAGTGCTGTGCGATTTTTTATTTAATTAATTTTTTTAGAAAATAGGCTGAGGTATGCATTTTTTTGTTTGTTGCTAATCCAAGCTTCAGAGCACTTTTTTTAAACTGCTTTTTTTTAAATCCACCCCCCCCCCCCCCCAAAAAAAGAATCCAAATAAAAAGAAGGTTTTTTTAGGCCTCAGCGCATAGACCTACGCGCCGTAGCTCATTTCACACACCAATGCGGGCCGGCTTCTGAGACAGACTATCTTCTTTGTTTGGCCTTAGCTGCTGTAAGAAGGCTCGCCAATTTGAAGTTGATTAAACTATAGGTTTTTTGTGAAGATTTCATTAGTTGCTTTTGGAAGATGTTGTCATGGTAATGAAACGAGCAAGATGGTACTACAAATTTAAGTACATGTACAGCCTATATGTGTCAATAAGATATAAATACAAAGATGTTTCAATCAAACAGGTAATATTTTAACTGATAAAACTAGACATGAATAACATTTTGGAAATTAAAGAGCTTGAGCACAAAAAGTACTTCAGTCATTTTCAGTATTTCAAAATTACTTTCAAAATTTGTCAAAATAAACAAGAGCTACATGTATGACACTACAGGGTGTCACAAAAAACACCTGTTTACTCAACTTATTGACCATGAAGTTCTAAAATTTGGTGTAACATTTTTTTATACATATTGAGAGACTAATCGCTTGGCTTTCGGATTTATTTCATCTGATTTGATTTTGTAAATCCTGAGATATGATCACAGGATGAACTAAAGCATGACAAGTTCAACAACTAGGGGACTCATCAACTTATAACCACAAGCTCTTTGATCCAGCTAAATACATAAGACTGGTTACTACCGATCTAACCGTTAACAAAATTGTCAAAATGCCATATCTCACTTCTTCAGGATGTCTTTGTCGAACATGTTCCGTTGATTTCGACTTCCGCAGTTTCAAGATGCAGAGGTTGACAAATATTTGCTGCACTTTGAAAAAATAGCCACAAATTTGAAATGGCCAAAAGAAACTTGGACTCTGTTACTACAAAGCTCGAGAAATGTATTCATCTCTTCCTTTGGAAAAAAGTAATGACTATGAGTATGATGAAGTAAAAGATGCCATTCTGAAGGCATACGAGCTGGTGCCGCAGGCTACAGACAAAAATATGAGAATGACAAAAATATGAGAATGCTGAAAAGCAAGATAGAATTTGCTAGGGTAGAAGAACAAAATGTTCGATAAATGGCTTGGCTCTAATGAAGTCAATGAAGATTTCGGTCAACTTAGGCAGTTGATGTTAATTGAAGAATTCAAGCGCTGTGTCATTCTGATATTAAAACACATTTGGAGGAAAGGAAATGTCAACATTTGCATGAGGTAGAGGGGTAGAGGTAGCTATTGAGCTGGTGTCTTTGCGCTTACACACAAAGGGGTTACCAAAATAAAACAAACCAGCAAAGATAAAATCACGGTTAGGGTCAGAGTGGGAAGCAACAGACACAATCTAATTCCCAGGGAAGTATTAAAGGTATATGTTCTGATCACTTTTTGGGGGCTTTGATTTTTTTTCACATCAAGATATTTTTATATCAGAAGAATCCCCATATTTTTCTTATTATGTCTGTAAAATCTAAGGGTCCAGAAATGTTCCATTTAGAGAAATTATAGGCTAAAATGAGGCGAATACTGCCAAAGGTGGTGGTTAACTACCAGCCACTTTGTGTACTACTCAATGGGCAAATTTTGTGTGACCTTGTGGTTAAAAAAAAAAAAGAACCATTGGAGTTTAGCAACTCAAACTTTGGAATGTGACAATTTTAAGGATAACCTTCCATGTAAAATAGAAAACATCAAGTATAAAATCAGGCCAGCAATCAGAACATCTACCTTTAACAAACCAACAAGTGGGTAAGAAAATAGATCCACAGTTACTTGTAACTATTGTAAGAAAACAGGACATGTTGCGTCCCAGTGTTTTTACTTGAAGAACAAAAAGAAAGAATCAGAAAAGTCAGAAATGGTAGGCTGTACAGTCAGCAGTTATATAAAACAGTTATATAAACTGCATGTTCCAATGATTATTGCACCACTGTCCTTCTTAACTATGTTCATCAGTAAGGATCAAAGATGGCAATACAAAGTGAATGCGGCATGTTCACCAGGCGGTTCCTACTCCACCATATCTTCCTGGCTTGATTTACAATCAGCTACTTCTGAACCAATCTGTCCAGATGGCGATGTTTTGAACATTTTTGACAACGATCCGGTCGTTGGAAAAAACGCATATAGTAAAGCCAAATAATAAGGTTAACATGTCTGTGGTGATAACCAATTAGAGTATGGATCCCATTCCCTAACTCGCAGGCCCTACACACAGATCCAGACCTACTGCTAGGAAATGGATGGGTGAAGACAACAGTGAACATTTCCAACAAGCAGTCCACAAGATGAGGATTGGGGATATTCCATCCATTGACCTAAATGATCATCATCTAAATCATCTAAGTGACCTGTAGACGATGAGCAGGGATGTACTTTCGGCGCGAATCCATGAATCGATTCGCGTAAAGATTCGCGTAAAATTACTAAGGCGCGAATTCAAGTGGATTCGCGTAAAACATCATACAAACATGCTGCATTCGGCGGTCTCGTAAGCTTTTTGCATTATCAACAGCTGATCGGGTTTCCAATCACTGACGTAATTATTTTTATAAAAGGTCAATTTTTTTTTTATAAAAGGTCAATTTTTTTTTATAAAAGGTCAAACAAAAACAAAATCCCAGTTGCTGATTGGTTAACATCGCGCTATGGTGACTTTTCTAACCAATCATGATCGACTACACGGAATGAGTTGCCACTATTATCTCTGGGATTTCCCCAATATTACCATAGATCACGATATATGCGAGTATTTTAATTCATTTTCGTGAGCACTTTTACATGTTATTTCATGGCGAATGCGTTATAAAAAAATTAATGTGAACAAATATCTGCTATAAAGGTTGTTTTAGATTTTTGTAGCACGATTTCTACAATTTAATCGCACTTAATAGGCGCCGTGCACAGGAAAACATAGTGGATTTTTAAAGCGTACTCACTGTATAAGGTAATACTATTCATGTGCTATAGTAAATATTATTGTCAGACGTCAACACTGCACTGTCAACTCGCTTCGCCGCTGATGCAATTTCATTTCATTTCATATCATTTCATAATTGTTTGTTTGTATTATTTGCAATGGCTTCCCCATCCGGCTTAAACAAGCCGAAGAAGGTGATTTCTAAAAAGTCCCTCGCCGGATGGGAGGAGAATTTACGTTCAAATTATTTATTTATTTACGATGATTCGGGGGAGAAAGCTATTAAAGCTTATTGCAATACTTGCAGGGAATATTGTGATTTAATTTCTGCCAAATACAAGGGGAAGGTCGCGGAGGATGCAAAAAAGTATGGCAAGGAGGGAACAACATATATGTTGAAACCCAATTTCGTAATTTCAAGAAATCATGGATATTTCTGACGACGTTGCATCACTTGTTTCTGAATCTGAACTCTAAACTGTTCAAGTAGTTGAAATTAAAATGATGATTGTTCTTAGTTGGTTTTTTGAAATCTGCTGTGCAGATATATTGTTAGTTACCTGAAAGAAAAGAAAAAGATACACATTAAAGATGTCCGACATGTTAACTTGTGTGTAAACTTAAGAAGTGTTTGATTCAATTTGTGTACTATTATTTTCTAAGTAGGGTAAAGTCGCCTATTTTCGGTCAGTGCCTATTTTCGGTCACTTGGCCCAAATCGTGTAATAAAAATGACTTCGTCATTATAATCTGACGACTAAAAAACCTCCGCATAGTTGATGTCCAGTATTGCTTTTAAAATGGCGACGACCGATGCAATTACACGATTTTGACCAGTGACCGAAAATAGGCGCTGACCGAAAATAGGCGACTTTACCCTATACAATAGTACAATAAATGTTTAAAATGCGGAATTTAAATTCAGTAAAACGGATTCTCGCGAGAATATGGATTCTCGCAAAATTCCTCTACGAGAATCCATTTGGATTCTCGCAGGATGTCGCGAAAGTACATCCCTGATGAGGTGAACAGGGCAAAGGAAGAGACACTCTATTACTGATGTATATTTTGTGATGCACTTGTTCTCAAAAGAAAAAAGAAATGCACCAACCAAGATTGCATGAAGGATCATGGGGCCCTCAAGGAAAGCTGCAGCTCAAGCACAACATGAATCATCAGGTTACAAACCAACAACAAGTGGGTCAGAAAATAGATCCACCGTTACTTGTAACTATTGTAAGAAAACAGGACATGTTATATGTCCCAGTGTTATTACTTGAACAAAAAGAAAGAGTCAGAAATGGTAGGCTGTACAGTCAGCCTGGTGTCAAAACTAAAAACTGCACACTCTATTGTGAATAAACAAGAAATTCTACAAAAGGGAAGGGAGACGGTATTATTAGTGAGTGAGGATTTTAAACCTTTTGTAATAGAGGGATTGGTATCACTTAGTGATGGGAACCATCAGCCCATTAAGATCATGCGGGATACCGGCTGCTCACAATCGATGATTCTAGCAGGAACCTTGCCCTTTGATGAAGAAAGTTCAACAGGTATTAGCGCATTGATCCAGGGGATTGGTATGGACATAATCAATGTCCCACTCCACAAAATCAACTTGAAATCAAAACTGGTTTCAGGTAGGGTCACCATATGTATTAGGCCAGAACTGCCAGTAAAAGGTGCGGATATGTTAATGGGCAATGATTTGGCAGGAGGAAGAGTTCTTCCAGAACCAATTGTTTCTGACAAACCTTGTTGCGTTGTTAAAAATGATGAAAAAGAGTAAATCAAAATGTTTCCGGCATGTGTCGTAATGAGGGCAATGAGCAAAAAGGCCTCATTACAAACAAATGAGGAGAGTCAAACACAAAGTGATGACTCTGGTTTTAATTTAGAAGACATATATGTGACCAAACTAGATGAGAATGAAGACAAACTTCTATCTCAAGGAAGGAGACAAAATTACTCCTGAGCAGGACCCAGCCTCCGAGCATGAACAAGGTATGAAAACAGAATCTCTGAGTCATGCCAAGCTGGTGGCCGAACAAACAAAAAAAGATCCTGAACTAAAAAATCTAGGTACCAGGACATTGTCCCCACAGGAAGTTGAAGAAAATCCTGTGTATTTTTACAAACAAAATGGGGGTACTTATGAGAAAGTGGTGACCACCTGATGCACCTACATGTATTATGAGGAATAGAAAGTGACAGTCATTCACTAAATTGTAGTACCAAAGGTCTATCGTCATTAAGTAATTTCTATTGCACATGGCAGTCCTATGGCGCGCGGGCGATCTCGGGGTTACAAAAACTCACGATAGAATCATGCAACACTTTTGGTGGCCCAGTCTCAGAAAAGATATGAGAATGAAGCACTGGCAACAATCTTAATCGGGTTCAAATGAACAGCAACTTGCAGTAAATGAGGGAAAAGTGCTTATATCTGTGTGATCAGACATACGTTACCCAACTCACAGTATATCGGTATATTTTGGAGCCACCGATACAATTGAGAAATCTAGAGAGTATCATGGGACACCACTGTTGGCAGTAACAAAGAAAGTGAGCAAAGACAAAACCAGGCCATCATCATCATCATCTATGAAGACCTGCTCAACGACCTCAAGGCATGGATCAAAGTTGTCCGTACACTCTTCCGGAAGAACAAGCTTGACAAGCCAACCAGCTCCAGCCCAGATTTCTTGTGTTGGCCTGAGGACGATTGGCCAAGTCACAGCTCGAGGAATGAGGATGACAATGATCATGCAGAACCAAGCATAGAAGGTGCAACACAAATGGAAGACACATGAATAGCACCCGCAGATCAATTGCTGAGACACTACAGTGATTGGAGGCGTTTAAAGAGAGCTGTTGTTTGGTGGCATAGATGTTGGCAGTTTTGGTTGAAAAGGTCCAAGACAACAGACATCAAGAGCCTTGAAAGGGAAAGGAGAGCATTATCATTGGACGAGATGTCACATGCCGAGGAGGCTATTGTGAGATATGTGCAGAGACAGTCACTCCCAATGGAAATGAAAGCACTTAAAGGTAGATGACCCGATCACATTTCGATTTTCAACTTGAAGTTTTCTATTCTACATGAAAGGTCATCCTTAAAAAAGTCGTGTTCCAAAGTTTGAGTTGCATAGCTCTAATGGTTCTTATTTTACACGCACAAGATGCTGTGAACTGTACCCATTGAGTAGTACACAAACTATATCGGTGGTATACCACCATTCGCGGTAATTCGACGTTATTTCATCGATTTCTCCGTAATTATACCGATTTAGGCCGTCAAATTTCAGTATGATGATGAGAAAAATACGAGCTTTCATATGATATGAAAATCTCCGTATGTTTGAAATAATTCTGTGTTACGAAAATGTGATCGGGTCATCTACCTTTAATGACATTCCAAAGATAGAAAGTGGAAGCTCTGCATCCAGAATGGAAACAGACACAAATAGTCATCAACAGAGTACAAAGTCAGCAAAGCCAGCCAGCCCTATTGTTGATATATGGACCCTAAGTTGCAAGGTGAAATCCTACGAGTAGGGGAAGGCTAAAAAATGATAAGATTCTGCAGAATGCCACATTTCAGATGATTCTACCAAAGAGCCATCATCAAGTACCCTGCTGAAACAAATGTGATGCGATCTGTAAAAACTGCCACATAGTGGCATTTTTCATATTGGAGATATTTATATCATAAGAAAGCTAAAACTGTGCTGATTACAGAACTGTTTTGATCATTTTTCTATAATCACTACAAAAAAGTTACGAGTGAATGATGATTGTGATGTCATCAAAAGCTACAAAACAAGAAATCATGAAAACAGGCCAAAAAAGATAATTCAATATAATTAATAAAAGTGACTTAAGTAAGTTTTTGAAGGTGAAATTTCATGAAAGATGATGACACTAAGTATTGGAAACTAATTTTCTTTAAAAAAATCCAAACAAAAAAATAATTTAATTTTTAATTTTACCCATAATCCCTAGTTCACATTTTGCGACATCTGACGGGTTTTCACAGATCGCATCACAAATGTTTAAATACATGTAAGCAAAACCTGTTTAAAGAAGGGTACTTGAAGAACCCCCGTTGTTTATATGAGGAGGATAAAGACATTCCGACATTGCTACGTTGTATTGAATATAGTGATGACAATGATAAACTAGGAGAATGAAGACATTCCATCGACTTTAAATGATGGAGAAAACATTGACAATGTTGATAGTGAGAAGAGAGACAACAAAGTATTGGACTGTCTCGAAGACGTTGTCATCCAGGACGAAGATCATGATACTGGTTGCGAGACAGACTCTGGATACACGTCTTCTACGTCATCATATGAAAACGTCATCAGTGTGAAAACGTTCAAGAAACTTCTTAAAACTCACCTTTTTCCTAAAGATTAGTTCACTACTGGGTTATTTAATTATATATCACTTTGTGATTCAATTCATTCATATTTTTAAACATTTTGTAACTGATCATTGTGTAAATTATGTAATACTTTTTATACAACAGTGGTGCTTTGCTGTAATGCTTCTTTTAAATCATATTTTTAAAATGTTTGCTGTTATTTTGTTGTTATATTGTATGCCATTTTTTGATATCTGTGATTTGTACAGCGCATTGATCTTTTGGAAATACGCTCTATAAGCACCGGTAAATACAACAACAAAAAATGAGGATGATGAAGACATTCTGTAATTACTACGTTGGATTGAAGATAGCGATGACAATGGTGATAGCTAAGATCTTGTTGAGGATACTTCTAGTGAGGACGAAATTGATGGCACTGAAGTTTGCATTGGAGAGATAATCTCAGATTCCGGCAACGACGTATCTGATATCAGATTGTCAATCCATCTCTGTCATTCTTTATGTGAATGAAGAGGAAACAAGCATTTGCAACAATGCTAATGCCGATGGCGAAAGAACCGACGATAAAGTTTTGGACTGTCTCGAAGACGTTGTTATCCAGGACAAAGATCATGATACTGGTTGCGAGGCAGACTCTGAATACTCGTCTTCTACGTCATCATATGAGGAGGATGAAGACATTCTGATATTGCTATGTTTGATTGAATATAGTGATTTTAGTGATGACAATGGATAACACTCATTGTCTCCGTTATGAAGTGAGGAGAATGAAGACATTCCATCGACTTTAAATGGTGGAGAAAACATTGACTATGTTAAAAGTGAGAAGAGGGACGACGATAAAGTCTTGGACTTTCTCGAAGATGTTGTCATCCAGGACGAAGATCATGATACTTGTTGCGAGACAGACTCTGAATACTCGTCTTCTACGTCATCATATGAGGAGGATGAAGACATTCTGATATTGCTACGTTTGATTGAAGATAGTGATGACAATGGTGAACACTCATTGTCTCCGCCATCAAGTGAGGAGAATGAAGACATTCCGTCGACTTCAAATGATGGAGAACACATTGACGATGTTGATAGTGAGAAGACGATAAAGTCTTGGACTTTCTCGAAGACGTTGTCATCCAGGACGAAGATCATGATACTTGTTGCGAGACAGACTCTGAATACTCGTCTTCTACGTCATCATATGAGGAGGATGAAGACATTCTGATATTGCTACGTTTGATTGAAGATAGTGATGACAATGGTGAACACTCATTGTCTCCGCCATCAAGTGAGGAGAATGAAGACATTCCGTCGACTTCAAATGATGGAGAACACATTGACGATGTTGATAGTGAGAAGACGATAAAGTCTTGGACTTTCTCGAAGACGTTGTCATCCAGGACGAAGATCATGATACTTGTTGCGAGACAGAGTCTGGATACACGTATTCTACGTCATCATATGAGGAGGATGAAGACATTCTGATATTGCTACGTTTGATTGAAGATAGTGATGACAATGGTTGACAATGGTTAACACTCATTGTCTCCGCCATCAAGTGAGGAGAATGAATAAGACATCCCGTCGACTTCAAATGATGGAGAACACATTGACGATATTGATAGTGAGAAGACGATAAAGTCTTGGACTTTCTCGAAGACATTGTCATCCAGGACGAAGATCATGATACTGGTTGCGAAATAAACTCTGAATACTCGTCCGAATGTCTGCACTGATAATAAGACACATCCATAGAAGTGTTAATCATCAAGGACAAAATCATGAACAAGATACTGATAGCGACAAAAACAAACCCGAAATGGTACATCACATATCGGAAATGCACCGAGAAGTTATGGCAGCCCGTCCCGTAAGCGATACGGTTAACTTTGATGATGAAAGCGACGCGGCGTATCTGTTTTAGAAGTTCAAAGTCAAAGCTATGTGGATCTACATCTCTGCATGATTAATGAAAACTGTTTCTTATTGTGTGGGAACATAGAAAAACAAGGACATTATAGTCCTGACCCGCACTATCACAAGTACTGGCCAACCAATCAAGCAATTGCTTCTGCCACAGGTTCTGCAGACCCAAATACTTCAAGCTTTACATGACGATATGGGACACCAAGCCGCAGAAAAGACTACGATGCTAGTAGCCCGTCGAAGATATTATTGGCCTGGAATGGATGCTGACATTAAGAAGTACTGTGAAGTTTGTACCAGATGCCACCTTGCCAAAGCTGGTAGGAAGATCCCACCCCACCATGGGATCCTTTGTGGCTAAGAAACCTCAAGAAATATTAGCTATCGACTTCACCGTACTGGAACCAGGAAAAGGAAACATAGAGAACGTCCTTGTCCTTACAGATGTTTTCACCAAATTCACGCAAGCGATTCCGACTAGAGACCAAAAGACGACTACAGTGGCGAGAGTTTTGGTTCGGGAATGGTTTGTGAGATTTGGTGTGCCGCGACGTCTCCATAGAGACCAGGGACGCAACTTTGAGAGCAAAATCCTCAAAGAGTTGTGCAGCCTGTATGGAATTGTTAAGTCTCTCACCACACCGTATTACCCAAAAGATAACGCCCAGTGTGAAAGGTTTAACCGAACAACATTAGAGATGACAAGATGACAAGTTAAGGGTGAAAAGAAAAGAAAGTGAGCCTCATGGACCTGTCCTTTCGTCTGGAGAATATACTGTTGTTATATATACTGTTGTTTTGGGTTTTTTGAAAATTTGAATACGTCATATAATGGCCTAGGATTCAAAATGGTGATTTTTTTATAGTCGAAAACGAGTGGTGAGGAACGAGCCCCGAGTGAGAATATAAAAATCCCATTTTTAATGCTAGGCCATTATACGACGGTCATTCATATAGAAGTAGCAGCTACCATGGATACAAGTTTATGTATATGAGGGTCATTCAATAAGTTCTACCTCCTAACTCATATCTTCACTTTTATATAAGCCAGTCGTATGAAATATTTCACAATCGTAGCTTTGAATCTCAGCTACAAATTCATAGTAAATTGGTCTGAGTAATGGTTTTACTTTTCTGGAGATGCAGTAAAAACCAAACATCCATTTAGTGCGACGGAAACGGATAAAAAAACCATATTATCTCCTAAGTGCTATTTATTTGGCTAATACTAAGAGACAAAACGTACCTATCGGTCAATTCAAACCGTTCTAAATTACAGATATATCTTGAACAGACTATAAACAATAAAAGTGACTGATTTCTTGGGGGAAAATGCCCTCTAATTAGCCAGAACCAGGAGAACCGCTGCAAAAAGTCATATTTGCTTTTCATAAGAAATAAGAGATCTTCAATACACAGAACTAAATGGATATTTAACGTCTCTCGAAGAGATAATTGTCTACCATTGACTACCTGATTGACTATTCTAAAGGTTGCATATAAGGAAAACTCATAAAGTGACTATCATATTAAGATTTAACACTCGAGGCATCACTGTGCCTTGACTTGTTACAACGAAATTTGACAGAATAGCAGTATTCCGGTATGCTAAAGACGTAGCAATACATTCGAGTTGATATACTATTTGCAAGCCTACAAAGGTTGATATTGCCTACAATCTGATTTATACATGAAAATACAGTATTATATTCAGAAATCATCCATTGTTTTCTAACTTCAGTATTTAAATCGGGCTGTAATATCTAATCATACAATACGTAGAGAAAACGAAAAAACATGATTTTATCTTTAGGCGAATTTTCCGTTTCCATTGTCCAAAATCTCTCTCTGGCTTTGATCGCATCATAACAAAAGAGAAACAGATATCATTTACTATCGATGTGTAGCTATGATTCAGAGCTATAATCCTGACAAATGTCATGATGCTGATATTCATAATAGCGATGTTATGAGTGAGGAGGTAGTACTTATTGAATGACCCTCGTATAGATGCAATTAGACATGGCAGCGTAAGGGAGATCTTCTCTGACAATGGCACAAACTTAGTTGGGCCAAAAGTGAACTACTATAATGGAAGACTATTTATCTTGATTGTTTGCCTATATAATGTTTCTAATCGAGGTTTAATGTTTGAATGCTATAATGGTCAAAATTTAAAGGAACACATAGATATTTAAGTTTAAAGGAGCATTATGTGTTTTGGACATTTTCAAAAAAATGTATGTAAATTGCCCGAAGTAGTGCGATTGGGGGTGGGAATGTAATGCCCAAACCCTGATTTTGGTATTATTGTTTATTTTCTGAGTCGCTCATCCAAACACGAAAATTACCCCTTTAATGTTTGTAATGCATTGTGGAAACGTTGATTTAATATGGCGACTTGCATGAACGATACAACGCGTAACCACGTCCGTTTATCCTACTATTAGCATTCCTGTACCAGAAGCACTTCGATCCACTATTTTGGAAGTAGCATCGCGTGGACAATTAGCTGCGGATCCAGAAATAGCAGGCACCACAGATGCTATAGCGGAGATACCAGATATATCAAAGTCTGGTCTTGCAAGTCTTCAGAAATCTGATCCAGTAATTGGAAAGTTGGTAGAATACTGGTAAGGTAGTAGACACCTGACCGTTTGTCAAATGAAGAAAGAGCGTAAGCCAGTCCGCAATCTTTTGAGACAATGGATTACCTGACAGAAGATAGGCTAATGAAATATGATTCCCAGTTTCCCGTTTCCCGACTCCGGTCAGAAATAAATGCCAATCAAATATTTCATTATTTCCGCATATTTCATTATTTCATATTTGTCAACCTTTCAAGAAAAAAAAGATTGTTTTAATGTGATCTTTCACACGAAAGATGATTCATTTTCAGCACTTCTTACGACGTCACGTCCGGTACAAGCCTCAAGTCATCGATACATCAGGTTCCCTGCTCCTTGGACGCTTCGCTTTGTGTGTTCCGTGACAGTGTGGACAAAATTTGCTGGTATCAACCAGCGTATTGACTGATCGATTGACTAGTCTTCGGAAACGCTGCGTTGGGTATATAGAAATACTACACTGCACGGCGCATTGATTTAAAGACTAGGTTTTATTAAATGGATATTTCTAACGTGCACTGGGTTGCACGCTACATATAGTCAACATCAAAATAAATAAAGTAAGACATTTACGATCAATTTAATTCGGTTTTTTTTCATAAATATACTTAGTTGAATAAATTCAATGTATGATAAAATGGTTTATTTGTTAAATTCTTGTGTCATTATTTTGTTCTGCACACGTGAACCCTGCTATGAAACGACCAAACACCACGTATACGTTCGAATTTATTTATACCTGTCATTTGTAGGTCCCGTCATTTGTTGTCTGTTGCTGTTTCGTCAATGTCAATATTTTCATTTTAGTTTTATTTATTCAATGATTGTTTATTAAATGTATCATGTTAATTTCTGTCAAAGTTGAGGAGGAAGGGAAGGTTTTACTTCCCTGGAATATACTTCCGACTTCTCACAGTCAATCATTTCAATCATTGTTTGTTGGACTTGATGGTATCAACAGCAGCGACTATCAAATAGCCAGATGCTCTGTTGGGGAAAATAAAGTTTCACAGTCAAATGTGAAGGTAACATTGGACGTCGTAGACGTAAAATGGTAGGGTATTCTAAAGCTTACCCAAATAAAAAAGTTTGCTTCCAAAGATGTGCTTTATAAACACTTTAATGAACATGTACCTAAGTGATATTTAAATGAAGCCTGGTCATTATTGTTTCGGGGCTCAAAATATAGCATTCCCCACTTAACTTTGAGCCAATAATGAAAGTTTGAAAATAATGAATAATGAATAATGAAATAGTCCCCTACCCAGTCATGAAAAAGTATGATACGGGAAACTGGAAATCATATTTCATTAGCCTAATGGAGTCCTGTATCGCACTTTCACAAGTACTGGCCAACCAATCAAGCAATTGCTTCTGCCACAGGTTCTGCAGACCCAAATACTTCAAGCTTTATATGAGGATATGGGACACCAAGCCGCAGAAAAGACTACGATGCTAGTAGCCCGTCGAAGATGTTATTGGCCTGGAATGGATGCTGACATTAAGAAGTACTGTGAAGTTTGTGCCAGATGCCAGCTTGCCAAAGCTGGTAGGAAGATCCCACCCCACCATGGGATCCTTTGTGGCTATAGTCTCTGTCATAATACTTTGGACAAAATTCAACTAATTAATACGTGCGTGCTTGCGTACATTCGTATTAGCGTACATGCGTAAACCCGGTAGTGCGTACCGGGCGATTTTAAAATGATCTCGCGTCCTCATTGGTCAATCGCGAAGTTGGCATGCGCATGCATGCAAACTTGTACGCGCTTTTCATGCATTTGGATGCAGCTCCGCGAACAACAACAAAATACGCTCGCGTGAAATAGCGCGAATTATGTCCAAGGAATTATGACAGGGACTATAAGAAACCTCAAGAAATATTAGCTATCGACTTCACAATACTGGAACCAGGAAAATGAAAACATAGAGAACGTCCTTGTCCTTACAGATGTTTTCACAAAATTCACGCAAGCGATTCCGACTAGAGACCAAAAGACGACTACAGTGGCGAGAGTTTTGGTTTGGGAATGGTTTGTGAGATTTGGTGTGCCGCGACGTCTCCATAGAGACCAGGGACGCAACTTTGAGAGCAAAATCATCAAAGAGTTGGGCAGTACAGCCTGTATGGAATTGTTAAGTCTCTCACCACACTGTATCAACCAGAAGATAACGCCCAGTGTGAAAGGTTTAAACGAACAATGCATGATCGGCTTCGCACTCTGTCACCAAACATCAAAAGGAATTGACCAGACCATCTTCCAGACCTTGTTTACGCTTATAACGCCACACTGCACTCTTCGACTGGATAATAGCCATACTACCTATTTTTTGGCCAGGAACCAAGACTTCCATTCCAATTGCCAACATCTTGGGAGTTTATACGGGTGAAAAGGTGGCGGAAGAGTGGGAGTCCAGTTCAAAGTCCATCACCAGCTCATCAGCTTCCTCAAATTTAGTCACCAGTCCACCTTCCATCCCCACCAATGTCGCTACTTCCATTATCAGTTCACCCTCCATCACAACTAATTCTGTGACAACCAATCCTCCTGTAACAACCAATGCCAGTGACACCGCTTTGACAACCAATTCCACAGAAGACCCCTCTACCAGTCCCAAACCCCCTTCGAAAACCAATGCCACAGATGACCCCTCCAAAAGTCCCAAATTCCCATATGATGATCCCCCTCCACAGTCCAATCCCTGTGACGATCCAACCCCTACCACCAGTGACCCTGCAACGTCCGGTTCTATACTGTCTGATAGACCTGTACCACCGCCTAGACGTTCCAAAAGACTACTGGGAAGACCACCTATTGCAGAGGAAGTACTGGCCGATATGAGCAAATCCCACCTTCTGCTGATGCTGACACATCAATCTTTGTAGCAATTAGCGTAATAAAAAAGATGGAATGGTTATTGTCAGGGATGACAACATGAAGCAGGGGAGAGTGTGACATGGTTTGACACACGTATTAGGCTTGAAATAGCCCCCTCTTGTGGACATCTTTGATTCATCTTTGATTGCATAACATCAAAAGATACCTTCTCCTGCTTTGTGTTCGTTCAACCCTGGGCAGTCACCATATCAACTTTGAGGGATAAGGAAGGAGAGTCGAGTTCTGACACTAATATTATCTGGCCAGGGGTTTTGTTTTGTACTGCAAAATAATTCATGAACAACTAACTGTTTAAACGAGAAGCTGTCAGTGCTGTTTCCTCAGTTACATAAAGTAAATGCGATGTTGAGTCCACCAAAAGTTGATGTTAGTACCATTTCTGAACGCATCTAGAATACTACACCAAATCAGATGAAATAAACGGCATCTGAAAACTAAGCATTTAGTCTTTCAATATGTATAAAAATGTTTCACCAACTATCAGAACTTAATAGTCAATAAGTTGGGTAAACATGTGCAGTTTTGTTTGGGACACCTTGTATATAATACTTCCCATGCACACCGGTAATTATTAGTTTGATCATTCAATATTGAAGATTGGTTCATTGATTTGGACTTAAGTACTTCTTGAGCTCTAATTCAACAAGAGATGCTTATTTTAAAGTTCTATAGATATTAGAAATATGTTTACATGTATTCTTTTTTAAATATATGTGCATAGTCGCAGCAAAAGGGTGCATCTGTCTCTAAAAGAAAAACTTGAGGTCTTCATACCAACAAACGTGAGCTTTTTGAATGCTTCAAATGACACCTTTGTGGCTAAGATTGGATACTGCTTTTTGATTTTATGAAGAAGAAATCCTGTAAAATTGTCTTTATTTCCTTTGTTTTTCCATGCCTAATTTCATCAATACCTCAAAATGCATTTTGACAACTGCACCCTTTTGCCGGACAGTACACATTTTGTTTTGTATGGATGGCTGAAATGTGAACATTTTAATTTGATACACTTCTTGACAATATACAGGTCATTTTTTACCTCTGTTGACCTCTCAAGTAATTGGAAACCCAGAAAATGAAATATACATGTATCTACCACCCCCCCCCCCCCCCTCCCCCACCCCATTCTCTGAACTTAATGACCTGTACACTCAATATACATGTGTCGATTTATCATTATTTGGCAAACATTGCCTTCAAGTTACATGTAAGGAAGAACATCAACTATTTTCAGTACCTTTTTTACTTTGTTATAAAAGATATTTTGTGGGAAGATGAATTAAATTCAAACAAGGTATGTTTGGCAAATTCTGTCATTACCAAAACCAAAAGCCCCCACCCCCTGACCGCCAAACAACTAAGACAAATACAAATAAAATATTAGGAAGTCACCATTCACCTTTTGGCACTTATATTTAAAAATATGAAAAATAAAGAAATTGCACTTTATGTATTAGTTTTTCAAAACAAGGTATTGCGCTATATGTTTAGACCAGAGCTGTTTTTATAAGAGGCCTCCTCCTCATTAAGGTTTACAAAGTTTATCACTTACAAGGGCAATTTTGCACTAAAAAGTAAAACAAGGAGGCCTCCTTCCTTTTTAAAAAAAAGTCTGGATGCTAAACATGTCTTTTTTTAAACTTTACCTAAAAGGACCATTACACACTAATGATCATGGTTGTATAGGTACCGTCATGTTCTTTTGAATCTTGAAGACAAAATTGTTGCGCTGAAAATGTTTAGACCGGAGCTGTTTTTAGAAGACTTACTGCATGGAGAGTCACCTGCTGTTTCTACGAAGACTTTTAACACGGGACAGTTACACACAGTGATCATGGTCATAAATAACATCCTCGTCACTGTCACGTCCTGTCAAATCTGGAAGGCGTTTATACTTGTTACCTAGAAAACGTTTAGACCAGTGTTGTTTTCTAGCAGACTTGTTCGGATGAGATTGCTGATCACGATGAGAAAAGTGCTTGATCTGCTTCAATAAATCTGTGGCAGAAACGAAGATAAGGAACACAAAAATGAATACAAGCACACCTGAACAGTTATATAGCCAATTTTCTTTCTTGTTCTTATTAGTGGCGTGACTACTATAGTATTACTAATCACTCCAGTCGAGCAGAGCATGCAGAGCGGGGACCCTTGATCCAAAACGTCACCCCACACTCATGACCCCAGAAAAAGGGCATGACTTGTATAAATGCCCCATTCTTGGCTTCCATTTAAAGATTTTGAGGATGATCAGAGCCTCTAACAACTTTGCTTCTGAATGGGCCCCAACCTAACATTGACCCTCTATATATTTTCTGAAGTAAAATGTGGGATAATCTAAGATATTTTCCATCCTCCTCTTAAGGAGGAGATAGCAGTATTTGCATGTATGCGCCCTTAACTTGATAATCCTGGTTATATGAGATAACCACCATTGTTAATCAGTCACATAGGCCTGTATTCTTGTACGTATTTAAACATGGTTTTAAACTAAACATGTGTATAACTTTGATCTATTAAACACATCGTTTGATCAACACAATTCTCGAAAATGTGTATAACTTAAACACACGTCTTAAAGGTAGATGACCCGATCACATTTCCGATTTTCAAATTGAAGTTTTCTATTCTACATGAAAGGTCATCCTTAAAAAAGTCGTGTTCCAAAGTTTGAGTTGCATAGCTCTAGTTGCATAGCTCTAATGGTTCTTATTTTAGACGCACAAGATGCTGTGAACTGTACCCATTGAGTAGTACACAAACTATATCGGTGGTTACCACCATTCGCGGTAATTCGACGTTATTTCATCGATTTCTCCGTAATTATACCGATTTAGGCCGTCAAATTTCAGTATGATAGTGAGAAAAATACAAGCTTTCATATGATATGAAAATCTCCGTATGTTTGAAATAATTCTGTGTTACGAAAATGTGATCGGGTCATCTACCTTTAACGCACTGAAATGTGTCTAACTTTTAAACATGGGTATTATAGGGGTAGTTCAACATACATTTAACTAAGCTCATACACCAACTGTATGCCATGAATGATTACTCAACCATACCTGGTGAAAGCTGACGTGCAGATCGTGTAGTATTAAAAAATATATGTGCATTTGCGGAATTTAGTCAATTTTTATTGTAACTCATTTGGGCCACATTAAATTGAAAACCTGTATACAGTAGATGCACGACCACTCTGGACCGAGATTCTCAATGTTTAAAAGCAGGTTTTGTTATAAACATGTCCTTTAAAAGACAAACTCGCATTTGATTTTGACACAAGTTCAGTTAGTCATGGGTTTAAGCTAAAACCGTGTTTTAGTATAAGAATATGGAACATAATGTTTCCTTACATAATCAGCTGCAATAAGATTATGTTCAAAGATTTGTTGTTAAAAAGCAGCACTTTTTTCAAGTTTGAATAGTTGAGCCTTGCAAGATCCTTAAATCCTCTTCATGATCTCACCCAATGGGTTGATATACACATCTTTATTGGCATAATTTGAAGAAATACTTACTTTTGATATTGATTGACGGTTTCAAATCATCCAGTACAGCATCTCCATCACAATGTGTGAAAGCAAACGTATCAAACGTGTTACGTCTCTTTAACAGTCCTGTGTACATTACTCCGGCAGTCAGCAGTAACAAAACAGTGAGCAAACTGGCGGCTGCCCAGTACGCGTCAGAGGTCAGTGTAGTAGACTTAGCCTGCAAGCAAGCGCCTAATCTGTCACAGCCAATATCCGCCTCTCTGTCCTGTAGTTCTTCTATTTCTGAGCCTATCAGAGAAGAGTGTTCAAGGTCGATGATGCTGGAATTAGTTGTTGATGTTGTGGACAAATGTTTGTGTTGTTTCCGATGCGTGTGAATATCAGGCTGTTGATGAGCCCCAGCAGTTCTTCTTGACACTCCTCTATCTGGGAGTTTAGTAGGTATATGCTTATGATGTTTGTGAACTCCAGAAAGTGAAGCGCTCATCGCTGTACTAACAACTTTCACTGGGCGTTTTTTACTGGTTTGTGTTATTACCAAGGGTTTGGAGGTAGTAGGGACCTTGACAGGACGGTTAGTACTAGCTACAAAGGGCTTGGATTTCACTCGGGAAGCTAACTGCTTCTTGTCCATTTTTGATAAGATCTTGCCACCATTTGGCTTTCTACCCTGGTTTATAGGATCAACTCCTCTTTTGGCAGTGATTTTTATTGCTTTGATCTTTGGCACTTCTGTTGTTCTAATGGGTTTTGGCATAGATGTCATGGTTAAACTCAGATCAGCCTCTGGGTCTTCACTAATAGCTAGGGTCTTCTGGGGCGAAGTAATGAGACCATCTGCATCTGTAGTTTCATCCCCACTTGCATTGTTCAAGTTTGGATCAGAAAGAGTGCTGGCATTGTTTTGAGAGATACTGTCATCAGAGATTATCACCAAATCATTTGCAGTGAGAGGAGGGCTACTTGATGATAAAGTGGAAGATATTCTATCTGTTTGATCTAAAGACGGCGTAGTAGAAGAAGGGTTATTACTCTTAGAAAGAAGTGTGGTATCGCCTGTTTTCGGTGATACACTTTCCAGAATAGGTTCTGGATGGCGTTTAGGTTGAACAGTTGATAAACTGGATGAATTTGTTTCGATATCAGATATTTCAATGTGAGACAAGTCATTGGCACTGTCTGTTTCCGTTGTTACATTGTCCAGTTGATTAGAATCTTGCTTTGTTTTTAGATTTCTTTTTTCAACATGATTTATCTTTGGTATTTCAGAAAGACTGATGTGTTTTGCTGCATGGGTGACGCCTTTAGTTCTAATAGCATTCATATTAGAAGGGTTCAACAATGAATTTGCAGACCCAGATGAAAGTTTAATATTCTCTTTTCTAACATTATCAAGAGCATTCGCTACACCTTCTGCTGAAGTTCTTGCATTGCCAATGTCACCAGATGTTCTATCAATGCCAGGTGTTCCTCCATTACTTATATCTTCAAGTCCATGTTCTAAGGAAATTCTATGATCATTGTCCAATACAGTGGAGATAAATAGATTGTCTGGTGTTCCTCTATTGTCCTCCTGGTCCGCTACTATAGCAACTGTTGATGTCAAAACGTTGGTGCTATTATTGTGGCCATGGTCCTATACAAAGAAGAAGAAAAAAATTGAAGTAAACATTTAGTTTAGGAGAGTGTAAACTATTTAGTGGGATGAGGGTGAAAAAGTTGGAATCTTAGATTTCATTTGATTTGTGCATTTTTCCTTGATAACGTTTTAAAAAAATTCTGCCATCATGTCCCAAACACATTTAATTTAGAGAGGAAATCATTTGTCAGCATATAAGGTGTATTCACCAATCTACAACGGTGTTTCTGCTGTCTGTGTTGTTTTTTATCATGAGGCCAACGCACAAGTAAAATAAACATGCAGATGCGCAGAATGTAGATTGGTGATGCACATTTACACTGAAACATGATTTTCAACAACAACCAAGGATTTGAACGCCATTTCATAAAAAGACGATGCAATACAAACATAATTTAATTGTACTTCATTTTTAACCATTTCATTCAAACTATTTAAAAAAACCTAAAATGACCAAATAAAAATAACAATCAAGTTCAGTTTTCAAGTCGAGATAACCATGTTATGAAATCAGGTTATCCGCCAATGTTTTTGGTTGTCCGGCAACTACAGTACAAATCAGTGATGGAGACCGGTATAAGTCCATTTTTTGAAGGACTCGGACAATAGCCCAACAGACATTAACAAAGTTAATGAACTGAGTGATTACAAATCAAACTGGTAACTCTCTACAGAGAGCTCTGATGGGCCAATAAATTGGTTTACTGCAACTCAGAGAAAATATTCATGATAAAAGGTGTAGGACTCGAACTCAGGCACTTAGGACTCAGGTCCGAGTCCAGTAAATATTGGCTTATTTTGTATTCAGTTATTAAATACTTAAAATCTAGTCATCCTATCTTCAATAAATAGTTTAGAAATATTCTCATAAATATTTATGAATACATCTGATCAGTTACAAAATATGCTGTTGAAAATACCTACAGTCATCACAATAGGTAACTGATCAGGTAATAAATGTGCTGATTACTCTAAAAGTATAACTCCTACATAAACATATTAAATTATAAATATGTTGAGAAATTTCTCTTCTTGAATTTGAGATATTACACGCTAAGAATGGTTGATTAATGAGGAAGTTACGATCCCAAACGTTAGGGCAAGTCTGATTTTCCTTTTAACATTTTCTTTTCAACACGGGGAGAGTAAGACAGGTAAAGCGTGTGTGCCGTATTGATCAACCGTAACAATGCCACCGGTCGACTATCCAACAACCAGGCCATCGACGGGTGAATTGGCACTACCTGCACTACCACTACCAGTAATCAATAATTTGATTGCGCATATGCAGTGAATATCGGTGGACCTGCAATTGACCCCTGTGGCACACCATAATGTAAAGTTTGGTTATATTATGGGAATGGTCGCCAAGAATACACACTCTATTTGTACGATCACTTAGGTAACTAGTAATTAAACCACTCTTTAGCAGAACCTGTAACACCAAATTCCTTTTGCATACGCTCAGCAAGTATATGATGATCAATTGTATCGAACGCAGAGGAGATCCAGTAGGACCAACATGACTGCTTTACCTGCGTCGAGCTCGTTTAAGATATCATTTTTAACCCTAAGGCCAAAAAAAAAAATTGTTTGTTTGTCCATAGAGGGTCCGAAAAAGGTAGGGTCGGTAGGTCGGATAATTTTTTTTATTTTTTATTTTTTTTAAATACGGATATTGTATTTGGGAATATAAATTCGGCATGAATACTGTGAATTAAAGTCGTCCAAACACAAAACACATCACTTTGATAGTATTGAACTCTTTTTCATGAGTTCCAATATTGTAGTACTGGTTGCAACACTGCAAACTCGGTCAAAGAGTATTTTTGTACCGAGTTTGTGTGCGCAGATACCGTGAACATGTTGTCGGTCGCCGCCATTTATTATGATTGAAAATTTGCAGAAAGTGAAACAACGTAGTGTTGAAGTTCTAGAAATATATACGTGAAAGTATTACTAAACCTCCAAAATTGCAAATATGAACCGTAACTAGAGTTTTCATATTTTCTCACACTGCGTTTTTAGTATAAAAATGACATCAATTGCACGCGCGATTAAATGTTCATTTAGTCCTTTTAATAGTCCCCGCGGTTGCCAAGTTCATGCAATAAACATCATGTTACAAGGGACTGCGCATTGGGGATGGTGTTTATAAAGACCAGATTTACGATAGCGTACGAAATCAGGAATAAAAAGGTCCGTTTGGCCATTTAAATTGCTCAAAAAGTTGTTTTAAAAAAATAATAGAAAATAAAAAATAATACGGTCGGCACCAAGGTACACGGTCGGTCGGACGTGGACAAACAAACAAAAAAAAATTCTTGGCCTAAGGAGAGCCGTTTCATGTGCTGTGGGCAGTCTTGTAGGCAGACTGGTAAGTTTCAGTGAGGGTTATTAACCTGGAGATGGTTTTTAAATCTAGAAATGGCTGGGTACTAATAAGTGATCTTACCTAATGTAGGAAGGTTGGACACAGGACGGTAGTTTTTAAGTAAATCTGGATTGAGGGTGGTTTTTTTAATAAGTGGTGTAACAACAGGAGCTTGATGGATAGTGATATTCATGTGCAATACAAGGCTGTTTTCATGTATGACGTATAAAATGGTCTTTGGTGTTTTTGGTGTCAGTGTTTTTCGACAAAAAGTATAACATTTCTAACAAAAATGGCAATTGAAGCTTCCGAGAGAGCTCATTTTAACATTTGAACCCTACTAGCCTCACGGACACGAAATACAGTAGGAGAAATGGCAGGGGAAAGTATCCAGCATATCACACCTTTTTGTCAAATTTGTAATTTCTCAATCTATGTACTTTTTGAATCTCTGAATCAATTCCATATTCTTAAGAGGCCTATAATTCAAAATGGTACAAACATTTGTCCATGAAAGCGAAGGTTAACCCTTTGAACCCGACGAGCCGCCAGACCGGCTTACGCATATGTGACGCGATCAAGAGGAATGGGTCGGATGTCGACCCTGGTCGAAAATGAGTTTTTAATACAATTTTAAAGAAGACACCTAGAGCTTTCAGAAACTGAAAACCCATGTCAATACGACGTTTTGTCCCAAAGTTATGTCAAATTGTATACATGAATTTCCATCAAAACTTATGTAAGCCGCCATTTTGAATTGGCCATATCTCAATTTGGGATTCCCCGACATCCGACTCATTCCTCTTGATCGCGTCACATATGTGTACCGTATACCCGGTGAGACGTGTAACGGCTTACAGGTACGCCATCAACCATATGAGACGGACTATAGGCTCAGTGTAGGATGTCCAAAGTGGTTTGATTACATAGATAAGACTACTGTGCATCTAAAAATTGCCGAGTCAAAGTTCAGAGGCTTGTTGTTTTCAATTGACGAGTGATTCTATCAGCGCATTTTGCTTGCTGTTTTTTCGTGTCTTTTCGCATCAAAATTACATTGAAATGTGGCGTGTTTTGGACATGATGGACGATAGTGATACTGCTTAGGATTTGTTTAGATGATAGTTCTGGCATTTCAGATGATTTGGAGACCCGGGTATTGAATGGGCATTGATGGAAGTCATAAGCTTTTCATGTATTTGCGGTAATGTATCAGTATCAGTATCAGTATCGGTGTACGGGTGGGTTTTGGGGTCCAAAATATCCCCATTTTTATTTATTTTTGTCCTGAAAGCACAATCCAAGTAAACTGTTATTGTTTTTATATGATTGTATAATATTACATATGATTCGGAACAAGTTTAGTATTGTTTTATCCATTTCCTGCAAAAATCGTGTTACCCCCGGAAGACGAGCGGGTATATAATATACGGCTACATAACCAGCGAGCGGAGTATCGGTTCCGTAGCCGTATAGATAATATACGGCTACGTAACCAACGCGCGGAGTATCGGTGAGCGCAGGGTTGACGTGGCCGTATAAGGCTATGTTACGTACGCACTACACGTACTGCCATTTTTAAAATATTTTTTGAACACTGACCGTTCCTCACCTGTCGTCAATTAACCCTAACCATCCTCAATGCTGCAAATGTGCACGGTAAAGTCTGTCTGTGCCAGCTGGCGTGGCACTTTTTCGATGAAATAATGGCCCCAGGCTACATAGTCGGGCCAATACACTGGCCCGAGTATGATTGGCCCCCGTGGCGCAGTGGTAGAGCGTTCGTCGGTTGTGGGTTCGAGCCCCGGTGGCGGCACCACTCTTTTTGTCCACGTTTTTGTCATTGAAAAAACGAGGGCATCAATGATGCGAACTACGATATATTATGAAAGCATAAATCAGGAGTAATATATCATATTCTGTGTTACAGAGTGATACCATTCTTAATTACTTCAAAATCATGGTTTAAAGAGTGAAAATTAAGTGTCAAGTCTGCGTGAAAACTTATTTTTCACGCTAAATTCATTCTAATATAAATCCACGATTTAGAAGTGATGAGGAAAAGTATCGCTCTGTAATTCATAATATATTTATGATCAGTAATCTCAGAAAATTGATTATGTAGGTTGAATGAGTGTCTTTGCTTAAACAATCTCACGTTACGCGTTTTGAAATGAGGTTATGCTCTTGTACATAACTGCTCATGTAAGAGCATTGTCTAAATTGCTGCCTATTTTACAAGTTGACCTTGGGAGACCTTTGCCTTATATTAAACAATTTGTAATCTCAACCTACCCCACATTACTGGTATTAAAGCTGTACGTATAATAGTACTACAATCCTATGACAGTCACTAAAATAAGCAGTTGTCTCAAAGCTCCCGTTTGAAGAGAAAAATAATAATAATAAAAAAAACAATAAAAAAACAAACACATAATCATAAATTTAAAAAAAAGAAATAATAATAATAATAATAATAATAATAATAATAATAATAACATTTAAAAAAATGCACACAAAAAAAATATTAAAAAATTTAAAAAAAAAAAAAAAAAAAAAATAAATGAATAAATAAAATAAATTTTAAACATAATAATAAAAAATAAATAATTAAAGGTAGATGACCCGATCACATTCCGATTTTCAACTTGAAGTTTTCTATTCTACATGAAAGGTCATCCTTAAAAAAGTCGTGTTCCAAAGTTTGAGTTGCATAGCTCTAATGGTTCTTATTTTACACGCACAAGATGCTGTGAACTGTACCCATTGAGTAGTACACAAACTATATCGGTGGTATACCACCATTCGCGGTAATTCGACGTTATTTCATCGATTTCTCCGTTATTATACCAATTTAGGCCGTCAAATTTCAGTATGATGATGAGAAAAATACGAGCTTTCATATGATATGAAAATCTCCGTATGTTTGAAATAATTCTGTGTTACGAAAATGTGATCGGGTCATCTACCTTTAAATAAAGAAAAAAATTAAAAAATTAAAAAAAATTAAAAAGAAAAAAATTTAAAAAAATGAAATACTGTAAAAGCTGAAATATTCGCGGTGGTTTTATTTTCGCGCTTTTCGCGCAAAATCTTTTTCCGCGAAAATTATAACACGCGAAAATATTGTTTTCAACATTCATGCAGTGCATCCAGAAGGTCGCCCGCGAAAAAAACAATTCGCGAAATGTTTATGATATCAAAATCCGCGAAAATATCTGTACGCGAAAATATTGGCTTTTACAGTAAATAAATTTTTTAAAAATAAATAAATAAATAAACATTAAAAAAATAAAAAATAAAAAATAAAATTTTTAAAAAGAAATTAAAAAAAAAAAAAAAAAAAAATGAAATAAATACATTCAATCTTGATAAATTACGTTTTCTCAGAATAATTCGTTGAGAAAATTGTTCACTTCAACCGCCACTGGACGGACTTGAACTCACGCGGCCGCAAATTAATGCTTCCTTCCTGAAAAGATTTCAAATCCAACGCCTTAACCGCTCCGCCACGGAACCAGCTGAGAAAGAGTACGGTGTAAGATTGATATATTCTAAACAGAAGAGCTGTCCGCCTCAGCTACCAACTCTGCTAGCTACGTGCTAGATACGTGAGACCGTGTTTACATACAAAAATCGGTAACGATATAATTACCCATCATGTATTGCGCGGTAAGCGTTGTATGTCAGCCGCCGGGAGTCGTTTCACGTAATAAGCCGTGCATGGGGAGGTTTTTAAAAGTACTCCCGCGGCTGATATAATACAACGCTACCGTTTTAGGTATTTTATCGGTACTATTTTGACAGCTTGAAATCACAATAGACCCTTATTCACGCATACAGTAGTTTACCCAGGCCAAGGCCGCTACTAATTACTACTCCTATTATCTGCGTGTTATTATTGTTAACTTGTAAGCTCTGCGGAAATTGTTTACCAAGACAGCCTCGTGCGAACCCAATATCACCACATTCTTCCACGATGTGACGTATTTCATGACTAAATTGTCTCATTACGCTAATATCAAAATCGAATTTCGAAAAACTGTGTCATGAGCTCAGATTAAATAAGGTCCACAATATTCGGGCGAATTTTGAGTGATAACCATACGCTAACGAAAAAGTAGTTAGCATTTTAAAATTACACAAAAACGAATGCACTAACCAGTGCCCCGCAGATACGAGGCTAGTGATAAGCAGGATAAAATAACCCCGATATCTACATGTACATGTATATCGTGGTAAAAATTCTTCAAAATTTGACTTAGGTTAAATAGTTTTATCAAATAAATCTAAATTAAATTGCACGCAGATAGACCAGATAAAGCACCTACCGAGGTTACCGTAATACCCAAAACGCTTTCTACACAACTAAAACCTACTACTTTTAAAGCTTACATTTGATATCATTCATTTCTTGCAGGTGGACAAATTTGCCCACCAATTTAGGGGCCAAATTCTCCCACCAAGACAAAATGCGTAATAAATTCACTATTTTTCATGTTTGAAACCCTAAATAATTGTTCCAATGGAGTAAATACATGTAGGGGAGACGGGGGTTAGTAGGAACGTTTTTTACAAAAACAGCTGTAGTTTACAAACAAGTTTTATTCAACAAACAGCAACTATACCAGTTTATAGGTACACATGTTGGCTACAAATGAAGCCCATAAGATTTCTAAATTTATTTGTCGTTACTTAGATAATCCACATAAAACATGACCATGTCAAGTGTTCCAACTTACCCCACCTCTGGGGTAAGTTGGAACATAGTATGGGGTAAGTTGAAAAAATACTAAATTCCGTGGAAAATAGGCACTTCCTAACTTTATTACTGAATGTTAAAGAAACAGTGTCTTTAATATGAGTTTTAGTCACAACAGGATTTCCAAGCACTCTGACCCATAAACACAACATGCCGAAATAGAGGGGAAATTACCAAAAATATTTGTACAGTGTTTAGATTCATTTTTGGAGCATTTAATAATAATTTTAATCAGAAACTTTATATACACTAGGCTACCCAAATATTAAGACAACTTTAAACAAGTAAGTTTTAGGCAAAACAATAAATTTAATGTTACCTATGGACAAATACATGTAAAAACGTGTTCCAACTAGCCCCACACCAAATGTTCCAACTAGCCCCGGCAGGCCATGTGACACTTGTAAGCTTACTGTAAAAAACAGAGGCTACTGTAACACAATTTGTCAACCTAATTTTGTAGCTTAAAGTACTAGACCCTACTATACCCAAAATATAGTCAACTTGATCTATAAACTTTACTTAGAAAATACACAATTTCTAAAAGTTGAAAAATTTACTCAAGAGGTGAAAAATCAAACATCCCTGTCTCACTTCAACAGCAGTGTAACTGGGCAATTCCACGGTAACAGCGTGACGGTTTGGAAGATATTTTCACACTTCATATGCAAATAACATACACACTTGAATTATTCAGAACATTTTTTGTATTGTATTTCTACTACTACTAGTACAACCTACACATAGAATGAAAAAAAAAGAAAAAAATCATTCACATTTATGAAATATGGATATTAATGAGTGCGGTAACAGCGTGACGCTAAAAAGGACATGGGTATTTTTCTCATTTATGAATGGTTAAAACTCTGTGAACTTTTATTTTATTTTAAAGTTTCATCAGGTGGATTGTAATTATAAGAAAGTCAGCTATAACTTCCCTGTATAAAAAAGAAAATATCTTATGATTTTAAATATATATGATACAATAAACAAATTTGCATACGGTAACAGCGTGACGGTAACAGCGTGACGGTAACAGCGTGACGAAAGGCTGACCCTATATGAGCAATGCAGAAAGATCAAACATTGACGATACAATGATCTCCAAAACTTACACTGATAATAGTGATTGTTGATTTTAATTAAATTAAATCACATTATAGTGTTCTTTGTTAGTTTAAAATAGATAATAAAATACAATGTTAAATACAATATTAAGTTAATTAAATTATCCAATTAAAACACATTTAACTTAAAAGTTGTATTGGCACTCACTGTATAATTCAATGGGCGTCACGCTGTTACCGTCACGCTGTTACCAAAAAAGTAACAGCGTGACATATTGCTAATTGAAATAATTAATTAACAAAAGGTAGTACTGCATCTTTGAAGCATGTATGTTATAGGTCTATGGGAGTGTGATTTGCATTGCAAGTATTATTTAATTTGTATTATGTAGATTTAATGAAAATTTAAAAAAACCTTAAAAACAGCCATTTTTTCGGTAACAGCGTGACATTTTGGTGAAATCTTAATAAAAATTGATCGTTGAGTCGCAACGCAGAGTGTTTAAAAAAAAAAAATTAATTTAAAGAATAATATAAGTATGTAAGAGCTCACAACTGATAAAATAATTTTAAAGTGATTATTTTCAGTTTATAAATGAATAGCATTATAAATAACAGATTTTACAACAAAATTAATAAAATTTAGTGTCTAACCAATCAGCTCATGTCAACCGATCGCCGATCACCGATCATTTCCTCTTTGATCATCCGATCCGATCACCGATTAAATGCGCAAGTGAACTGCAATGCCTAAATAGCAACTACATTTCTCTCGAGTGTGTTGCCGTACAGAGTGAAAAACAAGTTCAAATGGTCTAAATAAAAAATATAATTATCTACTCTGTTTATTTATCATGTTTACCTGGTCCTAGTCTCTAAAGTACCTGTCAATCAAGTCATTGTTTACAAACTTTGCGAGCGGCTTGTCCTGTGCGACCATGTGCTTCAGATTGAAGCTTTGCACACGGCACGCTGGGTTTTCCCCCAACATTGCGAAATAAATTAAACTTGCATCAAGTCTGCAATTGCAATGATTTGCTATGTGCATATCGTACATGCATCGTACGGCAACTGAAACTTGTAACCAGTCTAGCGTAAATATTACGTAGTACAATATTACTTTCTAGAAACGTTATCGTTGCTATTTTAAGAAGTAAGAAGGTGAGTTTGAGAGGAATTTTAACGGAGAAAAGACGACATAATAAGATTTAAATTGGGTTTTCATACTAGTGATTGATCGGTTCATCAGATCGGTAGATGAAGGCATTTTTGCCGATCACCGATCAGATCCCGATCAGCCATATATCGGGCCGATCGGGAAACTCCCGATCTGATCGGTTAGACACTAATAAAATTAGTAGATTATGCTAATTAAAATGGGGAAAAAACACAAAATATGTAAAAAAAATGAAAATAAAGTTCATTTCTGGAAAATATAGACTTTTAGCTTTAATTTGATACTAAATATGTTAGGATGAATAACTTGAAAATTAGTGGTCAACTGGTCATGTCCACCTTTGCATGGAATTGCCCAATTTTCAATGCTGCATTAAATATGGTGGATGGCTGTTGCTATGGGCCACCACTAGAGGGCAGTATTTCAATAATTCAGTGAAAGCTCTAGGAGAAAATCTCAATGTTCCTACTTACCCCACGTTCCTACTAACCCCCATCTCCCCTATCTGTTGAGGTAAGGTTTATGTTTGATTTCCTGTGTGAATTTAAAGCAAATTCTGATACTTGTTGAAGAGATAAAGAACATTTTGTAATTTTGGGTTTGAGACTGAGAGGCTTGATATCTCCCAGCACTATATCTGGGTGGATCCACTAGCCTAAACAGTGGCGTAACTAGACTTTTTCATTTGGGGGGGCAAGAAGGGGCAGTGACTTTAAACGGGGAGGCTCCTACGATTTTTTGAGTAAAGAGATGCGTGCGTAGCTGTGAAAATTTACAGCTTTTTTACAGCCATTTTTTGGACAATTGACCTACATTTTGGCTCTAAACAAGCTTGTACCAAAGAATATTTCATTTTGGGAAGACATATGCGCGCGCGGAATTTTTTTTTCATATGTGTACTTTTGACCATCATAATTCCATGATTCCTTTCGTCAAATGAACCGACAGTGCCAATCTCAACCGACACGATATGTCATTATTGGGGGGGGGGGGGGGGGGGGTGTGTACTTTGTTTCATTTGGGGGGGGGGGGGCAAGGGTTCCAAGTGGGGGGGGGAGTCCCGCCCCCCCCCCCCCCCCCCCCCCCCCCCCCAACCCCCCGCTGGTTACGCCACTGCGCCTAAATGAGTACTTGTGGCCAATGAAATACAAGGGGTGTGTCAGAAACATCCATTCAGCATCAAGCAAAGTTTTGTCTATTGTCAAAAAGTGTTTGTAGTGATGGGCGGCGCAACGATAATCGATACCATGTGATGAGGATTCCCTGTTTGTTAATGTAATTTAGTGCAATTTCAATGAAAGCTTGAAAATGAAATTTTAAACATAGTTTTTGCCAAAAATGACTGATATTGCATCTTTTTTCTAGTAAAACGTAACCATGAATTGTTTTGAAGCGACGCAAAATATTTTGGTATCAAGTTCAGCTATCGATATATGAAGGATAGAAGATGCCACTTTGCATGCTTTGTGTGTGGAAGCGCTACTTTTGGATTATAAACTGTAAATACTGGCAAAATGTCCACTTGCCACAAAATGACTGAAATTTCATCATTTTTCTGGCAAAACGCAACCAAGAATTTTTTTTGAAGCAACACAAAATATTTAGCCTAGGTATTGAGTTTTAAAACAATTGATTTATGAAGGGTAGATTTAATATGCCATTTTGTGTGTGGAAGCGCTACTTTTGGATTAACTTAGCGGGCATATTTGCCAGTGCACTAGCAAATTTGCCAGGGCTGGACAATTCGGACACCTGCTAGGACTGCATTAAGCTTATTTCTCCGACTACGACTTTACCGTCCATTTTATTTTAAACTTACTTGTTGGACGTGATCCTCTGTTTCGCACATTATAAAACACACCGATAATGCTAGGATAACATACAATTCACTTCTGCTATGTCCCATTATGAATCATTCTGAATAAAAACCAAAGTTAAATCTAGGCACTCGTTCCTGTTCCCCAACCACCAAACACAGTCGTGTCATGGCTGTGTGTTGTTTAAAATAATTTCTGGTTCATTCGTCGTCGTACAAAACGATTATCAAAAAAAAATGTGCCACATTGCTCCACATTGGGCTGTATTTGGGTGTTTTGGGCGCACTAAACGTCTAGGTTTGGGCGCATCCCCTACGAGAGGCAATAATTAGACGTTTGTTTCTTTCGGTCGTTTGTAAACTAGCGGCGTACCCTCGCTACGCTTGGGTCCCCGCTAGACTGGTTTACCTTCCTCTAAAACCACACTATAAACTCCCTACAACAGGCGCGGATACAGGGGGAGGGGGGGCACGACGGGCCCGGGCCCCCCCCCTACCAAAAAAAGAAAGGGAAAAAAAAGGAAAAAAAAAGAAAGAGAGGAAGAGGGGGGGGGGGGGGGGGGGGGGGGGGGGGGGGGGTCGGGGGCACATATATATATTGATTGGAAATGAAGAGGTGGCTTTTCGATAAAATGTTGGTCAAAAGTATACACCAGATCGCAACAAATGAGTTAGAAAATTGAACCATTTTCTACTTCTGAGGGGGCATCCCCCCTCAGACTCCCCCTTCTTCGAGCTTTCAAATCATTTATACTTAAATCCAAAATATATCAGTATAATTTGCTCAACTTCTTTCGTGCATTGATAAAAAAACAAAATATTTATTGGAAATGAAGAGGTGGCTTTTCGATAAAATGTTGGTCAAAAGTATACACCAGATCGCACCAAATGAGTTTGAAAATTGAAAAAATTTCTACTTCGGAGGGGGGCACATCCCCCCTCAGACACCCCCCTGTCCGACCATAGCTCGGAGGGCGGTGCTGCGCACCGCTTGGATGGTACCGGCAAAATAGTAATGTAAATAGCTTTAAATTCAATGAGCACCTGTGAAACCTAATGACTTAGTATACAACCCACAATTTTTCTCAGTCATGATTCCTTGCCTTCTTAACATTTGCCACCATTTTGATTGATGGTTTTTATCAATTGGAGTCACTGTGATGGTGCCATATATGACAGAGAAATTATCATCCATAATAGACTCCTTTGCCTGCAAAATTTGTTAACTTTATTTGTTGGAAGTGGCTCTTTTTACTTCAATCTTTTCTTCCATCTTTTCTAACTTTCATTTTATTCAGCCAGCATGCTTATATAGGCTTTTTAAGCCTGGCCCGAGCATTTTGCTTGAGCCTGGTCCCTTCAGGACCCAAGCATGTGTCCGTACGAACCGACTGTGTAAACAATCAAACAAACAATCAAACAAGCAAGTACAACTGGCACAACCAATCCATCTCATTACACCTACAAGTTCTTATAGAAATATCCCTTTTTCAGAACCAATTTTGCCCCAGGGCATGGTGCACCCTGTGTATTTTCTAGCCCGGCTACTAGGATTGCTGGCCAAGCACTGCTCAAGGCCCTGCTGCGCCAGGGGTGGTATCCTGGTTTTGTCCATGGTAGGAAGAACTTGGTACTAGCACGGTACTAGTGGGGACTTTAAAAAGGTAATTATTATTGAACTTGAATTTGTTTAAAAAACAGTGCGATTGCGGATTTTGTCAAATATAAAGTTCAAATTTCAAAAAAAATTACAATTATATAGCATATTTTAGTTTAAAATGTAGCCCAATGGGCTCAAACTATAGACTTAAAAGCTGGTAAATCGGGGATATATCTGTAAGGATTTGTAGGCGTAATGTAAAAGTATGCACAATGTTATAGAGAACATAATTGTGAAATCTTGTGGTATAAATCTTATAAATTGTTGATTTTAGAACAATTTTACTTAATCTTTTATGTTTGAATGGTGGCCATTTAGAAATCCAACATATGTGGGTTCCTTAATTTTTGAAATCGGCACTTTAAACACTCCTTAGCCCATTTTCATTCTTCCTGCCAGAAGTAATAATCAAAATACAACTGGCACAACCAATTTATCTCAAATTATGCACTATATGTTATACCGGGTGGTTCAAAAAAAAGTTGACCCAAGTTCAAAATAATTTTTCAACCACATTAATAGTTTCAGAGAATTTGTGTTTACTTGGTCTTGATCAGCAGTAAGTTTGGAAAATATCCTGAATAAATGGGGCGTTTAGCTTGTTTGGTTCTTCAGATATGGTTCATTACAGAAGCATGCACAAAACTGACTTGTCCACGGGAGCGTCATTTAGTTTTTGTCTTCAACAAAACAGCATGCTCTAGATTCAGAATTGAAAAGCCCGCCCAGACAAAGTATCCCAATCTCTATGCTTATGTGCCATTCACATTCAACAAAGAAACGTAGGTACGTATGCAGGTATGTCATGCACCAGACAGATGTTTCAGATGTCTCTTTTTTCTTTTTCTCCTTTTTTCACAATTTGTGACCAATCGTGTGTAAGTCCACTTTGTGCATTCTATCTCTAGTAAAGGATGCTCCCGTGGACAAGGTAGTTTTGTGCATGCTCTCTATAATGAACCATATCTGAAGAACCAACCAAGCTAAATTTACCATTTGTTCAGGATAATTTCAAAACTTAACTGCTGATCAAGACTAAGTAAACACAAATTCTCTGAAACTATAAAATGTAGTTGAAAAGTTACCTTGAACTTGGGTCAACTTTTTTTTGAACCACCCGGTAGAGAACATTTTGGTGAAATCTCTGAGTATAAATCTCAAAAATAGTTGATTTATAGAAGGATTTTTAAGCTTTAAACGAATAGCCTGTAAAAAATGACACTTTGGGGGTAAACAAATGTTTTTGGGCAAATCCTACTCATCATGGAACTCATTTTCTTGAGAATTTATTAAACAAAATTACTATACAGGGTGTCCCTAAAAAAAGGTGCACATGTTTACCCAACTTGTTGACCATGAAGTTCTAATATTTGGTGTAAGAATTTTGCACATATTGAAAGACTAAACACCTGCAATTAGTAGAATACGCGGTTACGTCACTGTCTCGAGATGGCCAAACAGAGTATAGTCTTCATGCTTTTCCGGAACTAGATAGGATTACACGAATTGCGCATTGATTTGGTGCAGTGCTCCCTTTAACACGTGCAGTGCTCCCTTTAACACAAATTGGTTATTTTTATCTTCTTTTTTTGGGGATCATAAAAAAAAATGGATTGTTCAGAAATACTTTTGTGGGGGGGGGGGGGGGGGGGTTGGCCAAAACGGGGGGTGGGGTCTAAAAAGTTTGAAGTCTCAAAATGGGGGGGACTAGAAAGTTTTACCTACCTAGTCGCCATACAGGGGCCCGGAAATTCAAATGGCTTCAATTAAGCTAAAAAGCATACCAAATTGTTCGCCTGAGCACAAGGATTCCAGAAAAGTATAGTTTGCCTACTTCCGATGTTTGGTTAACGAGTTATCGGGTAAAACGTAAAAAGGTCGTTGACCTTTGCATATGGGGTCAAAATTTAAACTTGCACCGATTTTGAAAAACAATATCTCGTATTGTTCGTATGATCACAAGGATTTGTTTTGGATTTTACGCTATAAAAACCATTGCCAACACTTCTGGGAGGTATATAGGAGCTCATTTTTCTTAGAATTAGTCCATCTTGACAAATCCATCAAGAAAAGAGGATATCCTAAAACTGGTCACGGATCTCATGGAAATGACTCTACTAACCGGTTTCTAAACGCGTTGTAAAGCTCATCGCACGCTGCAAGCAAAAAGACTTGAAAAAGGCTACTGTAAGTTTTTGTACTACACTCTTGTAGTTCATTGCTACACAGTAGAACCGCAGAGGCTAATTGTTTTATATCTGAGCATGTCTGCTATCTACTGAAGATGGCAATTTACTACATTTTATTAGAGGATAATTGTTTTATATCTATCGATGATTTTCTTTTATTTGTAATGGTAATATGATTAACACCTCTTCATCTGTCAAGTATTTAGGAGACACCCTTGACAATACTCTTTCAGGGGATTCGATTGCTTTAAATGTCATTAAAAAGGCCATAGGGAGACTCAAATTCTTTTACAGGCTCGCTGATTATTTAAATTTAAAACCCCGCAAGACACTGTGTTCAGCATTGATTATGTGTTATTTTGATTATGCATACTCTTCCTGGGATTCAGCTATTTCTCAAAAGTTCAAAAAACGTTTTCAAACCATGCAGATCAAAATTGTCCGTTTTATTTTGGGCGTGGGACAACGTACCCATATTGGTCAAAAAGAGTTGGACATGGTAGGGATGTTATCAAGCTGTGATAGGGTTGTGCAACTTAAACTTAACCATGTTTTTAAGATTTTTCATGATTTGTCTCCCGATTATATGAAATTGTATTTTACTAGAGTGTCATCTTTGCATAAATATAGCCCATTCAACTTTGTTGTTCTTTCTTCAAAGGGTCAAGATAGATTTACTTTTAATAATACTGCTATTCATCACTGGAACTCATTGCCGAGCGAGATCAAGAACACCAATAATTTTAGTTTATTCAAACAATTAATTAAAAGACACTTGGCGAGTTATGATTCAATTGATTTTTGAGCTGGTCTCACCTTGTGCTCGTGCCCTGTTTTTATTTGTTTTGTCCTTGTTTTCGTTTGGCGTTTGTGCTTTTTTCGTGCCTTTCGTTTGTTTTTGTTTTGTTTTCCTGTTTTTTGTGGCCTTTCTATGCTTGTTTTAACAAGCATTGAGGTCCTTAAAAGGACCTCAATGGAAATAAGCTTTGTGCTCAAAGCTTTTTGGGCTATCCTTGGTACTTTTGCTCATATTTTATTATGTCTATATGTTTTTAAATAAGTGTGTGCAATCTTTTACATGTTTGTATATATATTTTAGATGTTTCTCTATATGATGTTATAAGTACCTAATAAAATAAAATAAAATAAAATCAAGTTTGTCTGCTATCTACTGAAGATGGCAATTTACAACATTGTATCAGAGGATAATCGTTTTATATCTGAGCATGTCTGCTATCTACTGAAGATGACAATTTACAACATTGTATTTAAGGATAATTGTTTTATATCTGAGCATGTGTGGTATCTACTGAAGATAGCAATTTACAACATTGTATCAGAGGATAATTGTTTATATCTGAGCTCGTCTGCTATCTACTGAAGATGGCTATATACAACATTGTATTATAGACGGTAATTGTTTGGTATGACTGCTATGCTCTGAAGATAGCAATAAATTATATTACCCAGAGGATCAGCTTCTACATGTTCATGTTCTATCTTCAGAAGATAACAAATTGCAACATTGTATCAGAGGGTAATTGTGTGGGTAATTGTTTTATTTGTCAGTTATCTACTTTTTTACACTATAATTACCTCAGAGGATAATTGTTTTATATCTGCGCAAGTCTGCTTTCTACAGAAGATAGCAATTTGCAATATTGTATCAGAGGATAATGTTTTATATCTGAGCTCGTCTGCTATCTACCGAATATGGCAATTTACAACATGGGCAGTTCCGTAGTTACGGACGTACATTTCAGACACTTTGAGGGCTTGCAAAATCTAAACTATACCAGTTGCTTGATTATTAACACCTGGGTTTCAAGTATCTCTAGTAGGAGTATAAAACCTGAAAATTCCTTTGCTGTACCATTTTCGGTTAATGAGATATGGCGTGAAAACCCTCCGTCGCGGACGTACGCAGAGAAAGTGATTTTTTCAGTACACCTGTATTCCTATCAAAAGTTCTCTGAAGTGTTCAGGTCTGTATTAATGAAAACTAATATTGTTTTGTTTGTAAGAGGGACAAACCTAAAGAAAACAAACAGAGAAAATTATCAGAACCTTTATCTTTAAGTTAAAATTGACTGATGTTTATCCGTCGCGGACGTACATATTAGTGTTGCGGACGTACATCTGTCGGACGTACATCTGTGCACAGATGTACGTCCGCGACACTAACAAAAGACCATGTATTAAACATGTAAACAGATACAGAACAAAATAAGTTTTAAACATTAAGTATGAATCATCAGCTTTAGAAAAATACTTACTTCATTGGTTTCCAACATTACCAAAGTATTGAACAGAGTGGTTAAAAGTAGCAGCTTTTGGGAAGTGTACGTCCGCAACAGAAGGTACCAAATTTAATCCAAAAAGCATAATTCTTAAATATTTTGGTCATTTTAAGTAACTTTTTTATATGATACATAACACATGTTCATTGTTGTATTGATTGTATCAATTTGTAATACTTGCCTTAGTTCATTCATGGAAATAATTGCACTTCCATGGTGCGATTTCTACTAAAAAATGCCCTGTACGTCCGCGACAACCTCAAAATCAGCCAAACCGAGAATGTTAGATCAAATTCCAAATTATATCATGAAACTACAACCCATAACCTTTGATATGATACATAAATTAGGTTATATCGACGATTTTCAATTTTTTCAATTTCTTCAATTTGGGTTACCTAATTACGGAACTGCCCACATTATAACAGACGATAATGGTTTGTATGACTGCTATCCACTGAAGATAGCAATAAATTATATTACCTAGAGGATCAGTTTCTAATTCATATCCTATCTTCTTAAGATAACAATTTACAAGATTGTATGTATCAGAGGGTAATTGTTTTATTTGACGGTTATCTACTTTTTAACTCTGTAATTACCTCATTTTTTTTGTTTGTTTCTGCGCTTGTCTGCAATCTACTAAAGATAGCAATTTACAACGGGTGCGCCGTCTGTATACCGTCCTCAAACCGGGCTCTCACCGTTTGCCGCCGCTTTTACTCACCCGCGGCAAGAGTTTTGAGAATGGTCAAACTTCCCGTGCCGGGCGCGGATGGCCGGCAATGTCCCCGGAAACATCTTCAACGGACGGGAAACGGCCCACGGGCCGTGTGACATCACCGTATGCCACCGTCTGCACCAATTTGTCTCACAAATGGGCCGGCCAGCTCACACGGATACATGCGAGTACAAATGTATTTTACAGAGATTCCCGGAATGTGAGCGAAGCGGCGAGCTTGAGCGCTCAGATACAGGGCAGTTTGATGACGTTATCAAGGCGGTTCGGTCGGTACCCAATCGTTTCGGCCGGTGAGGACCTGGTGAGGAGGTGGTATGAGTCCGGTTCCAGGCCGATAAGGACCCGGTATAGAACCAGGGATACTATTAACTTTGGGATAGGAAAGTCGTATACTAACGTACGTAGCGAAAACGGTCCTTTTGAATAAATTATGATAATCGTCTGGAATGCGTCGGTGCCGGCGTTTAACGCGTTTAACAATGTTTAACCAGGTTAACTGCATTAAACGGCATGTTAGTCAGTACTAGCGGCGTACCCTCGCTGCGCTCGGGTCCCCGCTAGATGGTTACGCCACATTACCTACCTTTGAAACCACATAAACCCCCTACAACCCCCCCCCCCCCCCAATTTTTTTTTATTTTAAAAAGGTTGATTTTATAATCATATCCCTCCTGTAGGCATTATAAACACCCTAAACCCCCCCCCCCCAATCAAGTTGATTTATAACCATTCTTTAACCCACTGCCACCCAAACCACATTACTTCATTAAAAAAAACACTCACCCGTTCTGCCCCCGGCCCACCGCCCCCGAACCGCGTGCTTATCTCAACACCCACGGCCTAACTAAACCTAAACCATCTCCCCAAGCCGAGGCTGTATCCCCTGGTTTATACTTTTAACCACACTACATGTATTTCCTTCCACCTCGTGACCCTCCCTGTTAGTGTATCACATTTCTTCATTAACCCCCTGCCTCCCAAACCTCATTACTTCATGGCATCCCCTCGCCCCGCGTGCTTATAAGTTATAGGCCTATCTAAACCTTCAAGGCCTAAATTAACTAACTCCCGTAGCGTTCTTCATTATCCTCCTGCCTCCCAAACCTCATTACTTCATGGCCTCCCCTCGCCATCCCCCCTGCCGTCCCTCGCCCGCAGTCCCCGCCCCTTCCGCCGTTCCCGCTCGCCCCGTGGTTATAAACCTTCGAGGCCTAAATTAACCAAGTCCCTTAGCGCTAGCGCAGCGTATTTCTCCAATATTTTCCCGCCCGCGTGTGTAGCGGTGCGTGGGTGTAGTGCGCGTGAGCGTTTATTTTGCATGGCGCACTACGACGCGGTATGTGTTACGCGCCAACTGCATGGTTGCAGTACGCAGAAAAATAAACAAATAGCCCGTAGAAACAGTTTGAAAAGGCCATGGATTTTACTCTTTTGCTCATATCTCGGTCAATTCTGTACGGTTTTCAGCCATTTATAGCTTATAACACTCACATTATAATCATCTTTTATCAGTGCAACGTTCACGGCTTTTAGACGCACAATGAGAAAGCCTTATGGATACATACATACAACATACGGCGAATTATAGTAAGACTAGCGGGACGCCCGTTCTTCGAACGGGCTCCCGCTAGTAAATAGCGCCTATCAGACAGAACCCCGGTGAAATAACACATAAGTAGCTATACGAAAATTTGTCTCGAAATTGGTAAGAATACATATAATGCATAGGCCTATTTCCTCCTGAAATTGCCGCCCCCGCACCGTGGTTATCTCAACACCCAAGGCCTAAACCTTAACCATCTCCCCAAGCTGTATCCCCTGGTTTATACTTTTAACCACACTATTTCCTTCCACTTCGTGACTCTCCCTGTTAGTGTTACGCACTTTAGTATCACATTTCTTCATTAACTCCCTGCCTCCCCTTGCCCGCCCGCCCCGTTCTGTGCGATCTAAACCTTCAAGGCCTAAATTAACTAACTCACCCGTAGCGTTCTTCAGTAACCCCTTGCCTCCCAAACCTCATTACTTCATGGCCTCCCCTCGCCCCCGCCCTCCCCGGGGCCTTCCCCTGCCGTCTCTTGCCCGCCGTCCCCGCCCCGCCCCTACCGCCGTTCCCGCCCGGCGCCCCGTGCTTATAAACCTTCAAGGCCTAAATTAACTAACTCCCGTAGCGCAGCGTATTTCTCCAATATTTGCCCGCTCGCGTGTATAGGGGTGCGTGGGTGTAGTGCGTGTGAGCGTTTATTTTGCACGGCGCACAACGACGCGTTATGTGTTAGGCGCCGAATGCATGGTTGCAATACGCATGAAGATAAACAAAACAAACACGGCCCGTATCCATGGATTTTCATGGTTTTTTACTCATATCTCGGTCAATTCTGTACGGTTTTCAGCCATTTATAGCTTATAACACTCACATTATAATCATCTTTTATCAGTAAAAAGTTCACGGCTTTTAGACGCAAAATGAGAAAGCCTTATGGATACATACATACAACATACGGTGAATTATAGTAAGATAGGTTTGGGGGCGCTGTAGATTTAAACAGACGACGGTGGCCACGCGAAACTTAAATTTTGAATTCGTAGTGAATATTACACGTAATCGCGAATTTTAAACCGATCATTTTGACAAATACATCATAATTAGAAGGATTTTTATCGTTAACCGGGCGATGACAGTTAAAAATAATTCAAAATGGTGCACTCCCGTTGCCAAATTGGGTCGTCTGAGAGACGCGTGGCCAGCGTTGCGTCGTCTGCTACAATCACGTCTGCAATCACGCCTGATCGGTATAGCGCCACCAATTCTATGCTGACTAAGTTCAATTTAAAAGTGGACCCGATCGGCAAGCTCAGTGGCATACCCCTGATAGAACGGTATGAACCCGGTGACAAAAAAAAATCAATGCGGTCGTTGACATTTTTTGCTGATTGTTCACTGTGCTGGACTCTGTTGTTTTTCTATAAGACGGTAAGGGGCCGCACAGCTCACACGAATACATGTGATTGCCCCATTAGTCTTCCAGAATGTTCTTTATTCATATTGGTGCTTGTACCATTTACCAAGTATTTCCAATACTACTTTGTAGGTGTATTCTTAGATGGTACGTGAGTGTTTGGGAAATGAATGGCAAACTTTCTGGTGATTTCCGCTGGACTTCTCATTTGATGATATTTTAATACCACGAACACCCTCTCTTCTAATGAAAGTAGTTAATCATGGAAACTGTCAAATTGTTTCCGAATTTTGATGCACATTTTTGGTGGAAAATGTGCAGTCTGCCAATACATTGATCACCAACATGTTGTTGATGCCGGGACTTTCGGACGCTACTTTCATGCTTTATTTTGAGCTGCAGTGGCTAAAAAGATGTGCGCTTATTAGGTGTTACTTTTTGGTAATCATTTGGGAAAAAGAGGTGTGGGCGCTTATAAGGGCATGGGCGCTTAATAGGGATAATACGGTAATTGTCCATATATCAGGATTTACAACTCCGAATCAGATGAAATAAGCAGCATCTGAAAGCCAGGTGTTTAGTCTTTCAATATGTGCAAAAATCTTACACCAAATATTAGAACTTCATGGTCAACAAGTTGGGTAAACATGTGCACCTTTTTTTAGGGACACCCTGTATAGTAATTTTGTTTAATAAATTCTCAAGAAAATGAGTTCCATGATGAGTAGGATTTGCCCAAAAACATTTGTTTACCCCCAAAGTGTCATTTTTTACAGGCTATTCGTTTAAAGCTTAAAAATCCTTCTATAAATCAACTATTTTTGAGATTTATACTCAGAGATTTCACCAAAATGTTCTCTACCGGGTGGTTCAAAAAAAAGTTGACCCAAGTTCAAGGTAACTTTTCAACTACATTTTATAGTTTCAGAGAATTTGTGTTTACTTAGTCTTGATCAGCAGTTAAGTTTTGAAATTATCCTGAACAAATGGTAAATTTAGCTTGGTTGGTTCTTCAGATATGGTTCATTATAGAGAGCATGCACAAAACTACCTTGTTCACGGGAGCATCCTTTACTAGAGATAGAATGCACAAAGTGGACACACGATTGGTCACAAATTGTGAAAAAAGGAGAAAAAGAAAAAAGAGACATCTGAAACATCTGTCTGGTGCATGACATATCTGCATACGTACCTACGTTTCTTTGTTGAATGTGAATGGCACATAAGCATAGAGATTGGGATACTTTGTCTGGGCGGGCTTTTCAATTCTGAATCTAGAGCATGCTGTTTTGTTGAAGACAAAAACTAAATGACGCTCCCGTGGACAAGTCAGTTTTGTGCATGCTTCTGTAATGAACCATATCTGAAGAACCAAACAAGCTAAACGCCCCATTTATTCAGGATATTTTCCAAACTTACTGCTGATCAAGACCAAGTAAACACAAATTCTCTGAAACTATTAATGTGGTTGAAAAATTATTTTGAACTTGGGTCAACTTTTTTTTGAACCACCCTGTATAACATATAGTGCATAATTTGAGATAAATTGGTTGTGCCAGTTGTATTTTGATTATTACTTCTGGCAGGAAGAATGAAAATGGGCTAAGGAGTGTTTAAAGTGCCGATTTCAAAAATTAAGGAATCCACATATGTTGGATTTCTAAATGGCCACCATTCAAACATAAAAGATTAAGTAAAATTGTTCTAAATCAACAATTTATAAGATTTATACCACAAGATTTCACAATTATGTTCTCTATAACATTGTGCATACTTTTACATTACGCCTACAAATCCTTACAGATATATCCCCGATTTACCAGCTTTTAAGTCTATAGTTTGAGCCCATTGGGCTACATTTTAAACTAAAATATGCTATATAATTGTAATTTTTTTTGAAATTTGAACTTATATTTGACAAAATCCGCAATCGCACTGTTTTTTAAACAAATTCAAGTTCAATAATAATTACGTTTTTAAAGTCCCCACTAGTACCGTGCTAGTACCAAGTTCTTCCTACCATGGACAAAACCAGGATACCACCCCTGGCGCAGCAGGGCCTTGAGCAGTGCTTGGCCAGCAATCCTAGTAGCCGGGCTAGAAAATACACAGGGTGCACCATGCCCTGGGGCAAAATTGGTTCTGAAAAAGGGATATTTCTATAAGAACTTGTAGGTGTAATGAGATGGATTGGTTGTGCCAGTTGTACTTGCTTGTTTGATTGTTTGTTTGATTGTTTACACAGTCGGTTCGTACGGACACATGCTTGGGTCCTGAAGGGACCAGGCTCAAGCAAAATGCTCGGGCCAGGCTTAAAAAGCCTATATAAGCATGCTGGCTGAATAAAATGAAAGTTAGAAAAGATGGAAGAAAAGATTGAAGTAAAAAGAGCCACTTCCAACAAATAAAGTTAACAAATTTTGCAGGCAAAGGAGTCTATTATGGATGATAATTTCTCTGTCATATATGGCGCCATCACAGTGACTCCAATTGATAAAAACCATCAATCAAAATGGTGGCAAATGTTAAGAAGGCAAGGAATCATGACTGAGAAAAATTGTGGGTTGTATACTAAGTCATTAGGTTTCACAGGTGCTCATTGAATTTAAAGCTATTTACATTACTATTTTGAGCTACATGGACAAAATTGAGGAACAAACAACTAGATTGGGTTCGATACCTGCATATGCCATTTTGCCATGATAGATTGCGTGCTTTTTAATTGGATGATTGTGTGAGAAATACATGGCAATACAACAATTTATTAAAAGTGGGAGTGACAAGTTGGGTCTCTTTCATTGGTTAATTGTATATCTGAATAAGAAATGCTCGATTAATGATTGTGGTCTTTGATGGACTAAATTTGCATTCAATCTGCTCAAACCACTATGGTGAAACTACATGTACAGTGAGTGGTTTGTGGGTGGCATCTGATTGGTGTGACTGTTGCATCCAAGTAAAACTGCTCTACCAATGACAGTGCAATCTAACAAACTAATTTGCCCAACCCGGAAAGATTGCTGCAACATACAGTTGGACACCTGACGAGCGGAGCAAAGAGGAACCAGTGGCGTATCTGGGATTCCGGGGTCACTTGTCAGAGGGGGGGAAATGTATTTTTTCCCCTGTTGAACACTTTACACTAAGGTTGCGGCTGGGCTGGGTTCTCTATTCCACTGAACGACTTTGCATCATAAACACAATGCAGGCATAGCGCACAAATATTTAAAAACATATTTACACAAATCTGGCCATCATTATGGTACATACGAAATTTACGAAAAAATATGATTCTGGTAAGCGTACAATGTTTCACCAAAAATATGTATTGATGTCACAAGTCAATTTAAGTCATGTATCACTACTTCAAACTAAATTCTTATTACTTAATTAAGTGATCATCTAATGACCACAAGTGATCATCTAATGACCACAAGTGATCATCTAATGACCACAAGTGACCATCTAATGACCACAAGTGGTCATATAATGTCCACGAGGGATCATATAATAACCACAAGGGATCATCTAATGACCACAAAGGATCATCTAATGACCACGAGATGACCACAAGGGATCATCTAATGACCACGAAGGATCATCTAATGACCACGAGGGATAATGCTGTTGAAGTTTTTATTCTCATTAATATACAAAAACAAGTACACAAAATATTTGTTAACCTAGGCAAACAATCATTTATGTATCGAGTAGTCACATTACTTAGTGAATCAATGGCTGTGAACAACTTATGCAAACGGAAATGGTTTTGCTTAAAACGTGTAAACAAGGTTTCCACAGGTTTTTGCAAAAAGTATGTAAATGAGGTCCTTTCTTCGTATATTTTGGGCCTAAATCGAAATCAGATCATGAACAGTAACGTCCTCTTTATTTTGCACTAATGCCTACATTCATAACTGTTACCATTCTTAAGAGGCAGCGTTTACAAACCATTCGGCACACGCCGGACGGACAGAAATAGTTAGTACATAGTCTCATCCTGATTATATCAGGCGAAAAAAGGGACTATGAAGTAGACTATGGGAGAGGGGGCTATCATGAATCCACCAATGGGTCAGACGACGATGGACACGAATGGCCGTTAATTTTGAATTTCCGTTGGTTTCAATGTAACAATAGATTTTGATTATATGACCCCATAAAATTCATCACACGTTGGAACTAAAATATTTCATTCTAAAACCGCTCAACTCCAGTGTCAGTATCTTTTTTTGAATTTAATTTGTTGTTAAGCGTTCGTCCCATTCACTTGATCACGTAACCTCGTTCGCATATTTTAACCTGAGTATTCGTGAATACGCCCGTGTCTGTCCAGCGTCGTCTGCAATGGGTCACACAAGAATCACACTCTCAACAAAATAGAATATAATTTCATCATACAGCAGGTAGTATTATTTTAATGCAATCAAAAAACTGCAAAATGTCTCGGAAATAATTTACAAACTTTGTGTGTATCGTTAAATAATAATATGAACACAAACATAAACAACAAAATAGCTTTTTTTCTGTCAAACACATAAAATATCATTATTAGTTCTAGAATTTTAAACAATGCCTGAGAAAAAAAATAAACACATTCGATATCATTTCATTAGTTATCTGTACACATACAATGCATCACTGCTATGGTATTCTGAACATTTTTTAATATAAATAAATCTCTTCCCAATTCAGAAATATTTTTATAATAATATGATGATGTCATCAAACAATCCCAAATAATTGCAATATTGACGATCCATTGCGCACATTGTCTGCTTAGGATTATATTTATGGCAATTTTGTGCAGAATATGTTTTTAAATTATGTTACCTTATCATGAATATGATTACATTATCATATTTGAATTATCTTCTGTATGAAAATTGAAAAACTTCCATTGAATCAGAAAAAAGTAAAAACATAATTCTGCCCCAAAATGCCATAAGATAACCCCTTTTGCATACGGCATAGACACCAGATCAAATAAAGTGGTCTTTTATACCTTGAGACCTCAGCAAGATTAAGATATAATATGAGTTTACCGTGCATCCGTCTCAACACTATCTTTCACATCATCTGCAGTCTACAGGCAATATTTAACTACCCACATACCCATACTGTAGGAAGGGGTATACAGTTATAAGCCAATGTCTTCCATACAGATACTTATGCAATTTGTACTATTACTTACAAATTTGCAGGGTGTTAACATTGACATTGTTCACTTTTGTTATGGTAAAATGCATTTTCAATGCCTTCATTTTTACCATTTTCAATGCCTTCATTTTTACCATTTTCAAGATTTATCAATTTTTTGAGTCTGCAAAATATGTGAAAATCAGCCCATACAGTATTTTTGTTGTTGTTTTTAGTATCCATAGTTTAATTCTATAGTCTGTACTGTCCTTCATTGAACTGAACAATCAGTTAAAGAATCAAGACTGGTTAAACCCATTTATTTGCCATTTATAAATGAGGCGTGCTTCCTAAAAATCACGAAAAATTGGGGAAAATAGATAATATAAATAAATATTAGCAATGTTTCCAGGTTATCAAAGCTGACTTCTTATCTTAACATTAACATTCCATATTATAAAAAATCTTCACAAAAATAACTTTTTTATATTCATGCTTTAAAATTATTTTGGCACCTTCAATTGGTCTATATCTCTAATGCTGTCCTTTGCAACTTCATCCTGGTTTTTGAAGGAGCTGGTCACAAAGAATCACAAAAGAATAAGCCTATTCGCCATTACAACCGCGCATGCTCAGAAGTTTTACTTCCGGAAATAAATGGGAGATAAACAAGACAAACTCGACCGTAGACGGCCATGTGATGAACTGCGACTCTTGGGGAATCCCCTGTGATTTGCTTGTGCCATCAGTAATCATTTCATTTATTTTCAGCCGCATGATAATCAATACTCCAAGGTGCAATACATATCAAAAAATGGAGGTGTTACGGTAATTAAAACTGCAAGTACAGTCATTTTAAGGATAATTACGAAGTTTGCCACATTGGAAAGCACGCGCAACCTCGGCATGTTTATCTCCCGTACATTTGGCGATTATTACCCAGAATGCACTTCGGGCGGCTAATGGCGAATAGGCTTATTGACCGACCCCTTTGCTAAGCTATCAGAAACTTTTATATTATATTATTCTGTATCACCATCAAGGTTTCAAAAGCATACACAAGCACAAATCGTGTTGCCACCTTACCTCCCAAACATCGGCACAAGTTTAAGCTGAGGACTAAAACAAAAAGGAACCCAATTTGTGTTGAGCCAATAGAAAATACATTGGTATAGCAGGCCGCAGCACATTTTTTGGCCGCGGCGCAAGGGTCAAAAGTAGCCCAATTCCTCGGCTTAGCGGCAGGGCTGGCAACACTGGTGGTACAAATGCATTATTACATCTCCACATACACCACATTTGTTAAGATTCCGTAGCCAACATCAAATCCCATCACCAATTCACATCATCCTTCCAACAGTCACATCAAAATTAAGGAGAGTTAGAATTTATCATCACCACACGTAACTATTATAAGGCGCTTCCCATTTAGTCCATGAAAACAAAATACACACTTTGTTGCCAACAAAGCGTAATGTTCTCCCCACCGAGTTCTGAAGACAAGAAAGTACACTGCCCAACAATATATCACAATTTATTATGTTAACTACAATTACAATTAGTAATTAGTCTCTTGGTATAATTACTATGCATTTCTTTTCACACTTGATGCTGATGGATAATATTTGGATGATAGATCTTGGACTAACAGTTATGTTAGTCCAATGATAGATCTCCTTTCCATGGAGTTTCATTCAGCAATTTTAAAAATGTGCGCAAAATCATTCGGCAACAGAGTTATTTTTCCTGCAAAAAGATGCTACCTATTTGTAACAATCAATCGTATTAGTGGCTATTGTTAATTTTGCATAATAACAATTGATCGTTCAAAGACCGATTATGTGCTCGGTGTGAAATGGCTTCTTATTTCTAAGCAAAATATGCATCAAAACTCCATAAACTGCATAAACTCAAATATAATATATCACTAATTGTTTTAATTCCATGTTCTGTCCTCAAACTTAACATTTTTTAAATAGAGTACTGTGTTATATTTATTTATTTATTTAAAAAGGTAATCAAAGCAGCAACTCCATTATCTGTATATTTCACATCTTTGAAGCAGTGATTTCAGTGCAGCAGTGATATCAGAGCAGCAGTTGTACTACAGTCTATTTGACTTCCTCTGTACAGTGACGTCACATGACAGGTGCAACATATACGCACCCCTACATTATCTTCCGTCATTCTAAATATGTGTGTATATAATATGCCAGCGCCTTGAGTAGGCACGCACGTTTATGTATTGCAATCAGTCAGCGAATAACGCAGTGATGTCACTGTTTCTTGGTATTGAAATAGACTACAGAGTATTATCATAGAAGACATACTTAGACGCCATACAAAACACATTCTTATCACTAAAGTGCACAATTCTGCAAGCTTTTCCCATCCAATTTACATAGCACCATATTCACAGTAATATTTTTAAATTTGAAACGGATAGAAAGTATATCCATAGTGTAATTTTAAAGCTTACTTTCATTACTTTCAATATGATAGCTTAAAACCCCTGAAGCTATTTCATTCATATACACCCCACTATACTTTGCAACAGACCTTTGACTAAATGGCTCTGTATATACAAATCATATTCTTACCAAGGCATTGTGTGTACATGTAGGACAGCGGGTTTTCTTTGCAAAATGAACATCTAAATCAACTGTTGTGACAATGCGTTGCAGTATATCAGATGGTCTTTTCTTTCTTTCAATACTGGTTGTCATTTCTATGGCTTATAATGATAATCTATGGTGAACGACCATGGCTGCTACTTATTGCAGCAGATGGAAACCAACATATGCAAATAACTTCTTATATGAATCTGACTTTTAAAGTCATACAATCGCTTATTATTATTTCACTTAGCCAACAAGCCTTTTCAATATTTGACACTTATACAAATAAGCGTACTAGCCTTTACATTTATCCTGATATTTTCAAGACCAATACTATCAATTAACAATGCGCCATCTTCTCTATACAATTATGACAAATGCATTTGTTTCTTCACAGCAATTTAGTTTATACACCATTACATGTACATCTTCATTCATACAGATATGTGAAATATGACATTATATTTGTGATATATATGATTATCTACAATGTGGTGCATGTCACAGGCGGCCAGTTTTGAATTTGCATGATGATTTTCACCCGTTCTTGCCAATTCGATACTCTGTTGAATTGTAAACATTTTCCTTAAGCATCTTTTTTCATCTGTCAATAGACGTTCTTCATAATTGGCGTATTTACTTCAACAGAGGGTGTGAATTCTAACTGAGCATGCTCAGAGCAATTAGTGCGCCGATAAACATTACAATCTCATACTTTTACTGCAATGTAATGAACTGTGAACTTCTACATTTTCCTAGATAGTGTCGGTTATGAGCAAACATTTCTTTTCAAACTAGTGGAATAGATAGTTTATACGTTCAACTTTATTTCACGAATGTTATAAGGTCAAATATTGAACAGCTCAGAAGTATGAAGACTTTTTTTTATGATTAGTGCAAAGTTCACCACATTGAAAAGCTACATCACTCTCATCTTGGCTACATCGCTGGCCTCGTTTTCGGAGCACTAATTGCTCTGAGCATGCTCAGTTGGATAGCTCGGCCCTCTTTTGACGTAAATGCGCCAATTATGAATAACGTCTATACAATTTCGCTTGATTTTTCCATATAATCAAAAATGCATTTAGCACGTACTGATGAAACAAAATAAAACCCCATTTAGATGAATATCCTTATATGCACAAGGCCCAGGAGTCACACACTAGAAGTAAAGTTGACAAATCCATACTTGATGCCAAAGGTAAAGGGCAAACTGTTTCACTGCTGTTCCTTTGAATGGTGATGAGGGGCATTATCACCTGAGTTAACCAATCCCTTGATGCCATTCACAGTTCATAATACAAACACTGGACCAGCAGCAGCATATATACATTTACGATAATTCATCTATACGATGCTTTTACCAATTACCTTTCTGGTGTTCAACAGATCGCCGATTTTATGAACATTTGCTAATAGAAGTTGCATTTGTATGTTGTATATGATAATGATTCCTTTCTATTTCATAAAACTTAATGAGCTATTAAATATATATATATATATCTGTGATATTTGAGTAGTTAATTTCAAGTATTGAATCTTAAAGTTGGATGTATACATTTCAAGAAGCGGGACATTGTGTTATATTCAAACTACATCTTGATACTTACATAGCCTATAATATAATTTGAGTCTGGTATTTGGGAAACTTTTCAGCGATTTTGCACAGAGAAAATCACAGCATGTCCTCCCACACTCATCATAACCTTAAATCTTTATTTTAATCAAGATAAATAAATACAAACTATACTTCTAACAAAATAATTTTAAAACAAGAAGAAAATCAATTATTCTTAAAAAATAAAGCAGCATCTGATGACAAATAAATGTATCAATTCCTTTGTGGAGTCTTTGGTTCATTTTGTGTTGATTTAGCAATTTCTTATGTTTTGCAAAAATCTCAACTCTTTCCTTATAGCAGGTCTCTTCCCATTACTTTGTACAAAATTAACCATTGCTATCAAACATACCTATTCTATCCCTGTGTCACCCATGTAACACCACTGTGTCACCCATGTAACACCCGTGTGTCATCAATGTAAAGGCCATGTGTCATCAATGTGATAACCATGTGTCACCCATGTAACACCATTGTGTCACCCATGTAACACCATTGTGTCACCCATGTAACACCATTGTGTCACCCATGTAACACCCATGTGTCATCAATGTGATACCCATGTGATAACCATGATACATAATAACCATATGGGTGCAGCAAGAATATACAATTTCAAGACTGCTTCCTTCCCGGGCTTCCTTTTACCATCCATGTGATGCCAATTTACTACCCATATGTCACCCATGTCACATCCATGATACATAAGAATCATGAGTGTACCCTGATATCTGGGCCTCATACAGATGTCTCATGTGTAGTAAGCACAATTTCTAAGCACTCTCCCCATTACTTTACTATACATGAGTAAAGCACTGTGCTAAGATCTCTATAATTCAATCATTCTAATCATTCCTGTTCTACCAGAGATTAAATAAACAAACATTTCTCATTCTAAGATCTCTTCTTGCTCAACACTTAATACAATAATAAAATTGTATTCCTAACAAACCCATCATTGTTTACACATATTGTGCATCACATAAAAATGTTCAAAGTGCACCTTAACTCTAACTCCCGTGCATGTTTTTTGGAATAAAACTCTGTGGGGGGAATCAGGCCATGCCTTCGCCGGGGATCGAACCCAGGTCGCCCGCATGTAAGTATCACACCTAACTGACTGCGCTAAAAACACTAAAGCTTGAGTTTATCTACGCCATTGATCGACCTGGGAAGCGCACGCTACCAGCAGCTGCTACCAGCAGCTAGCAGTGTAGTGATTTGTAATGCCCAGGAAGGTTCGGGTTAAAGCACAATGCATGCATGGCACATTGTTTGTTACACTTAAGTATACACCCAAAGGTTGAAAATAAGCAGATTTATATTATGTTGGTATAGATTGTTAGGTTGTCATTGATAGATAATGATGGAATAGTTTAACTTTAAATATAATTTGCAATTTATTTATTTCGCTACGTATAAATAAAACAAGATGACATAACATTTGTTGATGTTTAAAGGCATTCCACTATGTTTCAGCATGGATCAGACGGATGAAAAATGTGCTGTCAATGCAGCATTGTCCATTCGTGTTGTGAAGCACGTTGAAACCAGTTAGAATCCCAAACCATTTAGAAATGTATCTTATAGAACAAACCTTTGCCTAACTCTTTGGATTATTGACAATAATTTAGGCCAAACAAAGAAGAAAGTCTGTTTCAGAAACATTTTGCAAATAAGTTAGTGCTGTGAGATTTTTTTATTTTTTTATTTTTAGAAAATAGGCTATTTTTTGCTAATACAAGCTTACAGAGAACTTTTTAAACTTTTTTTTAAAAATCCAAAAATAAATCCAAAAAAACCCACCAAAAATCCAAAAATCCAAAAAAAGAAGAAAAAACCCAGTTTTCAGCCCTCAGCGCATGGACCTACGCTCCGTAGCTCATTTCACATACCAATGGAGGCAGGCTTCTGAGATGGACCTTCTTCTTTGTTTGGCCTTACTTATTGTAAAATTGTATGGTCGCTATTGATAGGTTGTACAGTCAAGTATAAAACGGTTCATCAATTATTGGAAAAAGAGAAAAACAAACAAAACAAAAACCAGTGTGAAAAAGTGGTTTACTTCAAAGGCCCGATAAGGTAAACTTTATTGTAGAGGGGATGGGAGGGGAAAAAGAAGGCAGTATTTTTGGCTAGAGTTCAGGAGATACAAATATTACTATTGATTGATAGTGTAATTATATAGATGTGTCATTATTTTGGGTATAAATATCATTTGGTAACGGGCATGAAGCATAGATATTCCTTGCAAAAGTTATATGAAGGTTAGGCTTTTTTTGCGTTGACTATATTGATGGAGGTTTACAAGAGGGATATGCGATTGTCTTCACCCCTTCTCTCCATCATCACGCATATGAATATACTACCATTGTTTTCTTCACACATATTGTGTCAACATTTAACCTTATCACCGGGTGCACAGTTCACCCAACGTGCAAATTCGTATAAAAGAAGGGACTTTGCTTGCAAGGCCAAAGACGAAGTCCTACCTCGGCACTCAAGTGACACACTAAGCACACACTCATAGGGATTGTGATGACTATTATGCAAATTTCCTTCACTTGCATATTGACAACACAATAGGAATAGGGGGAACTGTGGTGACTAACTATGAGAGTGTAAAAAGTAACAAGATGGAAATTAGCTGGTGGCACCGTTGATTCATAAATGGAAGATCCCAAACACATAATAAATTAGGCACAGGTAGAGAGAGACAGACACTAGCGTCTCAAGTTTACAGTTCTTGTTGTCAAGTGATCAACAGATGGAAGAAGCTAGTGCACTTCAGTTGTCAAGCTCCATTACTTGTTACAACAGTTCATCATATTCTTGTTGGAAGATTACTCTTCGTAGCAGCATCTTGTTGCATCAACATCATGCTAGGAGGAAACTAGCGCTCAGATTCAGTAGAGCGCCCTCGCTCAGTATGTCTGTTCATCGTCACAGTTTTCTGTCCAGTGACCAAATACTGAAAATAAAGAATAGAAAAGATCTTCTTTATACGACAAGTTCATAAAAATCGATTCAAGACGATTTCAAAATGTTTCTATTTTGTACTTCCACATATCAATTTAGAGTGTAATTTTCAGTAACTTTAATGAGTTTCAAATTATGTTTATTAAAGGGCAAACGGAATTCTACATTCAGTAGGAGAGCTGTGAATTCAAACATGCATCACAAATACTACAATGATATGTCCACAAGTACACAAAAGGAGTTGTACTTACAATACGGTTCTATAGATGTAATCTTGTTAAATTTCCCGTACCAAAATGACAGGCAGGATTCTTGTCTATTTAAATCTGATTAGTATTATTAGTTTTGGTGTGGTGGAAGTTGAGGGATTACATCTTGATTATTTAAATTTTCAATTGGCTCTTTACCTTCACAAATATCACAGTACGGCCTCTCGTCGTTCCTCTCGCCATGGTACTGGGTCTCGGGTGGATCATCTGAACTGGACTGTAGAGGGCAGTCTTCAGTGTCGTGGAGGTCAAACACATCACAGATATCACAGAATAACCTTGGTGGAGGTCCCATGTTACTTGCATCAAGTCTGGTGATAGAGATAGAGTACGGTGTATGTTAATTAGGCTGGTTTCATAGTTATTTATTAAGTGTGCATGATGTTCAAATACAAATTCCTGTATGAAAAAGTTACCCAACTAAGGCAAAACAAAAATTGTTTGCTTGCCCATGGATGCTGTCAAAAAGGTAGGGTTGGTCTTTGTTGCTAGTGGTTGTTCTGGCTCTGTCTAATTAACACAAAAGCAAGCATACCAAATTCTGATCCTTGTCAGATCTGTTGGATGACCAATATTTGACCCGAAATAACCCACATTATACCCCATGACCCACAGCATAGCACTGACTGGTAACTTATAAAATTAAGATCCTATTACTACAGTATTTCATACACTGATCGACAGTATGACTTTTGAGGATCATTTTCTGTGTAAAAAAAACACAATTTATTTCTAAAGCAACAACATTTTCAGTATTTTGTTAACTAAATATGGCAATAATGGTGTTACTTGTCAAATGATATAACATTAGAAAGATTTATAAATATTTGTATAACTTATTTCGATTTGATAACATTTATTTTGAAAATCAAGTCACTTAATTACTGTTTCTGATTGCAAGAAAGATGTTTCATGTGTGCATGATGGATAATAATAACACATAGGTTTTGAATGCGTCACAGGTTTACCACTGAGATAGAGGTTACATGGACATAGTATGGGGTCACATAAGGGTCAATCAAGGTCATATATGGGACTTTTTATTTTAAAAAGGCAGAATAAAAGGGGTGTAGTACACGGTCGGTCGGACGAGGGCAAGCAAAAAACCCAAAAACAAATGGGGGGGGGGGGGGGGGGGGGCTTTCGACTGGTTTAGTCCAACGGTCTGGTGTTGGTTCACTGTTAAATTGTATTAGGGGTTATATACAGGCATGATAATCAGGTAAAAATAAATTCCATAAAATATTAAAAACAACAGACCAGATTGTGTGCTAAATTACCTAAAATTTGGCTAAATTTATGTGTGAAAAATATCTACTTCTACTCTACAAAATATCATGCCTGGGGTTAGGTGTTTTCTGGCGATGCTTTTGTGAATCGTTCAATAATTACAAAGTTTTTGTCATGTGAAACACATTTCCCATGCATCATTCATTCATTCATGAGACAGCATGGTTCAAGGTCTGCATGGTTTACATTAAAGAGTGAAGCCCATATGCACATAATTGTGCTGAATGTAAAAGGAACTTGAGCCACACAGATACATGGTCAAAAGAACAATGTAAAGTGGTATAAAAGTGAACCTAAACAAATTACAAGCAAGCGCCAACAAATTTAAAAAAAACAATAATAAGAACTTTCTAGAAAAACAGATACTGAAAACAAGGTCCGAAATCTGCATAAAATTGAAAGCAGGCAAACTTTCTGTTCACTTACTCATCTAGATCAAATCCCATGTCGTCATGGTGGCCGTTTCCGTTCACTCCACCATTCTCCATGATTTCTAGTCTGGATCTCAGCTCATCATTTTTTCTTTGGAGGTCGACAATGACAGAGTTCAAGAAAGTTACCTGTGTAGAAGAAAGTATAACATTTTGAGAAAAAAATATTATCTCAAAGATTCTTTAGGGGTGTCTGTTTTAACCCATGCTATTTTTTGTCGACTACCAAATTTGAATGTGTTGTTCAAATAAATCTATACACATGGGAACATATTATTTGTTATTGTGATCAAGCAAAATTAATCCAAAGTTGAGAGCATTGATTTTGAGATACTGTAAAAGTGGAAATGTTTGCATGTGTAATTTTTCGCGCTTTGCACATTTTAAACAATTTTGCTTGTTTTTAATTTTTTTAGATTTGAATATGATCGCGCATTTTAATATTTGCACATGCTGATTTTAGCACCAAAAGCGTGAAAATAAATGTAGCGCGACAATTTCCACTTACAGTATGACCAAAGAAAGAGAGAATTCTATACTTTATATTCTTTAACAACTCCTTCAATTGCCTATCTCTTTGGAATTAATTACCGATTTGAATGGAAATTCTATTTTCTACATAATGTAGAATATTGCCAATGACCAAGATTTTATTTGCATATTATCTCACCTGTCCTTCCGCCATCTCTTTTTCTTCCCGCATCTTACCAACAGCTGAATTACCTGAAACATCAACATCAACATCAAACATACCACATTAAATCTGATTTCCTAGTATCCTGACACTATCTAAAAAATTGTGCTCAATTGTCAGTGTGTGATTCAAATATGTGACGTGATCAAGCGAAATGAGTCACATGTCAGCAGTTTTCAATTTTGATCCATCATTTAAAAGCAGGTGGAAATGCTATAGTATGGTCCAAACCTCACCAAAATTGAACTTCTAGTTTTTTAAGTTACAAACAATTTACCAACTGAGAAAACAAAGTAAAACATAATAATTTGACACTTATTTTACTCTGAATTCAAAATCAATATTCCTAAAATGCAACTCATTCCGCTTGATCATGTCACATATATTCATTCAAATTTCATTTATACATAATTTTAATATACTTGTAGATAAGGCTATCATGCAATATAGAAGAGTGCTCAATGCTATATATGCAGCAGGCAATGTTTGTGTGTATAACCAAGCCAAATATTAACCCTAACCCTAAACCTAAGACGTGTTACATACAATCCCTCGCTGGGGTACGGAAAATAATTGTGCATGCAGCAGAGCCTAAATAAATGATGATCAAACGGAAGAGTTCTTACTTGAGTTTCATGCTAACTGCAATTGTCTGCCTGAAGATTGTAGTTAGCATGAAACTCAAGTAGCAACTCTTCTGTTTGATTTTCATTATCTGCATTCATTTAGTTCTATATTTAACCTGAACGATGAGTAGCAAGCATGTGACATTTATTTAGTAGAACAGCAAATCACATGCCCAAATAAAGACATTTTTAATAAGGGTAAAGATCTGATTTAAGTTTAAGCTTGCTTGATGGAAGATAGAACTGCTATAAAACTTATATTTAATATACACTGTCCATCAAAAGAACATTATTCAACTTTTAGGGGCACTCACTGACATCCATCTTGGAATTGAAAATAGTTGACCATATACCTATCCATCTTTATATTAACCTTCATTAAGCATATCTCATATTAAGCATATCTCAACACAAGATGTGTGCCTGATGAAGCACTTAGGATCAAAATGCAATAGCAAAACAAGACATGCTTTATATGGTGAAATATTTTCAATTTTGTCACAATCAATTTCAGTCAGCATCACCCTTCATTTTGATAAGTTTCTTTTGACAGCAGTGTATACTTTGTGTCACCTCAAGTTGGGAGGTGACCATATTACAGCAGTGCAACAGCATTTGCATCCATGCGATCAAAGAAGAATATCGACCTTGGCGCGCAAAGTGCTGCACATATCACTAGATTATGCGCTGACGCCCTCTCCTAACTTTAGCTGACACAGAGTATAGATTAATAATCTTACCATCCATGTCACCTATATCACCATTACTCTGCCCAACATCAGGTTCCATCTGCTGTAATACATCTTGTAATTCTTCTATTTGTTGTTTTAGTACTTGGTTCTCATTCTCGTATCTATCCGTCGTGGATTTCTGACTACCCGCCGTGGCTAATGCACCCTTGAGACTTGCAACCTACAGGATGAGATTTAAAAATATGTCTAGTTTTATATGACTGTGATGCAACTTGAGTTGTGAAAAGAAAGAAGAAAAAAATTACCTTTGTACTGAGACAAGAATCTATGTGAAATCTCTTGTATAGACAAATAATTAAAAACTATCTGACTTTATGCAATAGTTCTAATTTCTCACTTGAAAAAATGTTGAGGCCTAAGATTCGTCCTCTTGGTAAATACAAGACCCCTCATATCTCAATATTTGTAAAGGAAATAGTATACTTTAGGTCAGAGCCATGCATCAAGTATTTGACAGAATAAAGTGCATCATACAATTACAATGAGGTTTTTTTTCTACCGTGTAATTGATGTATGCCTGGTACCTAAAGTAAACTCTAATCCTTTGAAAAAGTGTAAAAAATGCACTACACAACCCCATGCTTCATTTGAAGCGGGCATATCAGTTTCCAAGGCCCTCGTGCGGTTCCCCACCTCTTCAAATGTAAATACCTCCCTCCCTGGCTCAAAAATAGTTTTCATTTTAAGATAGAGAGGAAATGCAGAAAAGACATGAAAAGGGGGAACATATTTTATTCAGACTTACCTCTACTATGTACTGTTCAATTTCCTTATCCTTTTGTTGAGCTAGTGAATTGGTCATATCTAACGTATTCTGTATGGAGTCTCGCTCTGATTCATAACCTGTTTTGTCACTTTCTAGTCTGTAAAGGGAGGACACAAATTGAAGAATATGACATAAACTAATCAGTGTTATAGACATAATGAATGTATTTAAATCAAGATAGAGAAAATAAATGTCAAAGGTTTCCCCCGGCTTGGTTGTCTACCACTGCCAGTCCCTAATTCTCAAACTTGAAAAAAGTTTTATTTTACTTTCAGCTACCTTGATTTTCCACATTAAAATACCCCCCTCCCTACTAAATTGTAAGATTCTTTCATTTGGATTTTAACCATTCGTAACTTTGAAAGCCCTTTGAGGACTATGTTTTGGTATTCTTAAACCACACCTCGCTATACTCCCTTTTTAAATTTGTTTACTTTATACAAACTCATAAACATTAATAAGGTAGAAAGTTATAACTGTAGGTACCATGTTTGCAAATAGAATACATTTTGTTTGTGCCATATCATCAATGCTCTAAAACAAACATCCACTGATTACCATCTATACTTTAAGGCGGATGTTATTACCTTGAACGGACTTCTTCTAGTTGTTTGACAAGGTTGGCTTTATCAGCTTCAGTCTGTAATCAAAATATGACAAAAACATGTTCAACAAAAAGACATAAGCGAGATATATGTGTGATGCACATTTCCATTAGATATACACCTGGAAAAAAGTATCGCAACGCAAACAAATGATCCTTAATATCACACCATGGTGGCAAAATTCGAGGCCACATTTGCACTTTTCAACAAAAAAACAGTGGTGCGGTACTTTTTTCCATGTGTATATGTGCCAAGTTGAATTCTTTTTGTGTTTGGATAACCACAAACCCCACATTTGTTGCCTTATTGGTAATGGCCACACTTAAGCTTAAGAGATGCCCCATAGCACAAGAAATACCAGAACAACACATGAGTTATCAATATCATTGATATACAACACCCAGATTAAACAAGTAAAACTATTTCACCAGAAACACTATCTATCTAAGTATCCCACAATATCACTCAGTAAGTTGAAGGGCAAAAAGGCATGCAGAAGTGTTCTGCATGTGATAGAAACAAAAGTTATCCTAGTCATCGTGAGAATGCTTTGCCAGTTTTTAGCCAAATTTCAGTGTCTGTTGCATACTGTGCGCCAACTTGTGCATGACAGGTGTATGCAGGTGCATCATTGGTAACATTTGCAATTGTTACCATCCATTGACCGCCCATTTACCATCGGGCAAACAATTCTGAAAGCAACTAAGTTGAAGCCCCTTGATTGATCATCAAGCCTCTCCAATTCTGGCTTAAACAGAAAATGTGTTGGATATATTTCTCACCTGCTGTGATTCTGTTGCATGTTGTGATATTAGACTTTCAATTTCTTCCTGCAAACGTTTCGTTTCTGTCTGAGCATGAGTGATTTGACTGCTACCAGATTCAGCTTGTGAAGTAGACTCAGCCCTTAAAATAAAAAACAGTGATGCTGATTAGTTTAGCAAACAAAAACTGCACTAATATCCACAACAGACAGGATGAAGTTCAGACACTATGAACCATGTACATTGTCGTACCCACCATGGTTGATTTAAACATACCACACTCACATCCTAATGTGCAATTGCTTGGTGCTATTCTAGGTGCAGTCACCATGTCACTTCAGCAAATCAGCTCATTTGTTAGTATTTTCCAATTTATTCATGTCATTACAAGTGAACCAGTACAGGTCCATATCAATTAGCTCACACCAGCATCCCCGAATGAATGATGCATGGAATCATCATGATAAAGTGTGGAGACCAAAGGATGCAGGGGACCAGCTAGCATTGTTAGTATACAGTGATATCCTTATATATAACTATTGATAACAACTTTGGAAAAGGGGAACTGAAAGTGAAAAGATAGCATTTCCTGTGCTAACATTTTAGGTCAAGGCTAGCCAAATCAATGTTTAAATCTATTTGGCAGTCAGATATCCCCTTTTCTCTTTATTTACACTTTTCAACCAAACAACAATCCAGGCAGATTGTGTTGGCAAACTTTCTCTGCAGTTGGTCAAATACTCCTCCCCCATCCCCCAATTAATGTTGATCAAAATCATGTCTTTGGCAGCCAAGTATGTGGACTCATCATGGTGGGGCACGGCATATTTTTGGCATGGTTAATAATAATGCATGATGATAAAGTTGGCCTACTATTATTTTTGCGGATTATTGCAAGACTATTACAAAACCAAATTGCCTACTTACAGCTGAGTCTGAAGTGTTTCTATACTCTGTAGCCTGTTGTCCAAGTCTCGTTTTGTTTCCTCTAGTTGTAGTTTGTATCCCTCAGATTCTGTTCTGGTATCTTCCAACTGTTGCGTGCTAGACGTTTGCTGGGTTTTCATGCTTTCTAGTTCCTCTTTCAACCTTATTGATTCTTCCTGAGCTTTAGTCACCTCTTCTTGTCTGGTTTTGGTTTCAGATTGAGATTCAGCACTGAAATAATAACATCAATCATTGAAATATTATATAGATTTTATTTCTTAATTGGGTAATGGTCGGTGAAGCTATTCGGAAGGGGGTTTTGTAGCAAGGCATATGCTTGCCTCCTGTGGATCATTTTAAATGTGCACACTTCTCAAATTATTCCTTTAAGAATAATTATTTTTGAAACCAGTGTAATACAAAAAGTCACCTTACTTGTGGCAAAACTAGTAAAGAAATAATCTTTAAAGTCTTCAATGTCACCCACCTACTTTTCCATGTCCATTTCTTTCCCCAACTTTGATACAAGGATCTGAACCCTCAATTCTACCTTGAACCCCCTTGATAGTTCTTTCATTCCCAATGTTTGCAGTGATAAACTGAAGAAAACCCCAAGGCCCCTATTAATAGCCATGACCCATCATCGACCATGATAACAGGACTATGCACTGAAATTACTTACTCGAGGAGGCAAAAATAACACAAAGCATTAACTTACAGTTGGGCTTGTAGTGTCCCCAAGCTCTCTTCACCCTGTTTTGATGAATGTTTATAGGTCTCCAACTGCTCTTGGTAGCTATTGGCATTCTGTTGTACACTTTCAAACTCTTGTTTTACGGTTTCTTGCTGTGTCTTCATAGCTTCCACTTCCTCTTGTAGCTTGACATATCTGGCTTCGGCTTGGCTTGCATTTTCTTTATTGGCTTCTAGGTTGCTCTTTGCTTCAGCACTGTAATGAAATCAATGTACATTATTTCTTAATGCTCATTTTTGACTCGGTACTTGCTGCTTACACTTTAGAGATGTTAACTTCGCATAAACTCCAAAACATTTCCAAAAATTATTTTAATGTTATTTCTCAATTGACAACAGAAAACATTTTTGAACCAATTTGGAGTTGGAGAATGTACAGGTCATATTAATCCATGCCCTAATCCTGCTTATGACAATTTAAAAGACAGTTTACATAATATACATAATCTCATGAAAATAAACTATCCATATTTTTCCAATCAAATCTGATTCCTTTACCCAAACATAGGCCTAGATCAGGGGTTCTCAACCTGGGGGTCGTGACCCCCATGGGGGTCGTTTGGGGTTTTCCAGGGGGTCATGAAGGGTTCATAAATATAGGTTTTGGTGGAACCGTAATACATTTCGCTTTAAAAAAAGCTTAAAAACACCCAAAAGAAACGTTCAAATATGCAAAAAAATCCTGATCGCTACGCTCGCATCAAAACTAAGCAGTTTCATTCATGATATCCGGCTGGTATTTTTATTCAATTTTTGTTTTGGGGGTCACGGTACTGACCAGGAATGTCAAAAGGGGTCGTGGGGCAAAAAGGTTGAGAACCACTGGCCTAGATGAAAGGACACAAAGTTTAAACAATGACCTGTGTAAAACCTAGGGACCTCCACGTGACCATTATCATATCAAGCAGCTGAGAAATATCCTGTGAAATATTGCACATTTGCTCCACAGCAGCCTTAGTGGTCTTCCCTGACCACATAGCAGTTTGCAATAGGTACCTTGAATTAAACATGGAACCATCATACAAGTTTAATCCGCTAAAAATCTCCCTCAACTCTTTAGGCATTGGCTTCACTTAAAAGTGGAGCTATTAGCGATTGAAGAGCACCCTCAAGTAGCTTGAGACGTACTTAATGATTCCCAGTTTTCAAAACTCTAATAGCTTCATATTGTAGAGCTTGACACTGGTTTTAGTATTTTCGTAAAAGAAGAATGGGATCAGCAAGTAGCAATACAAATTACTATTGCACATGCTTGTGTCATAACATATTCCTCTCAACTCTTGGGAAAGCACAAAAGTAAACATTGGACATCTGGTTTTTTGTCTATGCAAGGCCTTATGCACACAGTCTATGTAGTACCAGTATGGGCTGTGTCAACAATTCAGTGATGGTTGTAAACTTTTTATATCATAATATAAACTGTCGCTATGTATTATGGGATACACGCTAAGGCTGCTGCGCATTTGCTAAGTGCGGTGGGTATGCACTATACAAATCTATAGACACTATACAAATCAAAATTCTCTATTTGAGCATAATTTTGAACTATGTAAAAACAAATTAAAACATGTTAACAAGTTTGCTAACACCCGCAGCGAAAATCGGCGTACCCGCGATTCCTGAACAACGAATCCTGAACAACGAATCAAACAAAGTGTGTGGTGCGCGCATTGAACGGCGCACACACGGAGTGGATTTAATGTTTCTTGCTGACACTACTAAGAGTGTATGAACTGTCTACATAATATCACACTTGTGCTTCATCTAATTTGTGGACCTTGGAATTACCCTCAGGGCATTACCACCACTTACAGTTGTGCCTGCAGTGCTCCTACGCTCTCCATACTCTTGTCCTGTGATTCCTTAGAGGTCTCTAATTGCTGTTTATAACTCTCACTCTGCTGCTGTACACTAGTAAGCTCTTGGTTTGTAGATTCTTGTTGTGTCTTCATCGCTTCCATGTCCTGTTGCAACTTAGTGTGTTTGGCAAGTGCTTGACTTGCATTTTCTTTGTTGGCTTCAATTTCACACTTGGATGCAGCACTGTATGTAGGAAGACAAATTGTATTGAAAGAGTAGATTATAGTTTAATCAATTCCAAATTGGCGAGAAATATTTGTTTTTTATCTCTTCTTGAGCAAAAGTAATCCAAGCCTACTCGCGCATTTTTAACCACATGCATGCATGCGTCCCGCATATGATGCATAGTGCCTTCATGCGTGCCCGCATCCTTCTGTATTCACTCGCTGCTGTTAAGGAGGCTTTGCCAATTTGGAACTAATTTAACTATAGTACTTATTACTCCACATAGTATTGATAGATGATCAAAAAAGAATTAACTGGCAATCCAGGAATTGAGCATGGGATATCGGGATTACTATAGTTAAATCAGTTTCAAATTGGCAATCCTCCTTATGACAGCAAAGTTATACAGAAGAGCGTGAGGGCGCTTGTAGGCAACCAACTTGTAACAAGAGTATGTGCATCATATGCATGATTTAAGCGTATGCAGGCTAGAGATGGTATCAATGAATGTTTGTGGCTAGCTATGTTTATTTAAAATCTGTTTGCTTTGCATCTATTTTACTCTTTTTTTAATACTTTTTGAGACTTTCTGTTACAAACTAGTGTACAATGTTCCATTTTTGTAAATAATTTAGACAAATACTTATTTATTCTTAAAATTAAACAAACAAGCAAAAATGCTCATTTTTCACAGATATGTGGGCAGAAATTGATCCAACCCGTTCCAATGCAACTTACAGTTGTGCCTGTAGATCTCCTATACTCTCCTTGCCCTGTTCAGATGATTGTTTATAGGCCTCCAACTGTTGTCTATAGCTCTCTGACTGTTGCTGTACACTGGCAAACACTTCTTTCTGCTCTTCTTCTTGCTTTATCATGGCATCTATTTCCTCTTGTAGTTTGGTGTGCTTGGTCTGGGCTTCTGTAGCCTGTTCTTTGCTTGATTCTAGATCATTCGTAGATGCAGTACTGTAAAAGAAATATCAAATATTATGAACATACCTTAAAACATCTACTAGTATCGTTCTCTATTTATTGATTCAGTTATAGTACTCTTACATAAGAGTGAAAATACCAGTGCTCTGCGACTGTGCTTAACAACTGAAGATGTATTTTAAAAATGAATTAGCAGATAGCGTATGCTATTTTATCATTCTTACTGATTTTCATATAGGCCCATACTAATTTTATCATTCTTACTGATTTTCATATAGGCCCATACTATTTGCTATCCAACACTTCATTGTAAAGGCTGTGTAACCCAATTGTACAACATCAATGTATATAGCTGTTATGTGGTAATTCTCCATATTCACTTGCTATAGTAAAAGCATAGGGAGTGAGAGTTGACTTATTCATCATCAAGTTAAAATGAGCAAAATTACAGCTCTGCATAAATAAAGGATATTTGTGTGTGTTCTTAAAACAAAGGAATTTAACATGAGTTTGTATGTTGATTTCCCCTTAAAACATGGAAGGGGTTCATAAAATGGGTGTATGGTGGGATGAAATTAAGGAACATCAAGCTTGCAGTGACTTATATATAATAAAAATGATTACATGACAAATATGTAACACATTTTGAATCAACAGAATAGGTAAGTTATAGCTCTATAAACAACAAATAACAGAATATGCAGAAAAGTATTTGTCTTCTGAAAGATGTATCAGCAACTTACAGTTGTGACTTCAGCTCTTCAACGCTCTCCTGACCCTGTTCTGACAGTTGCTTATAGGCCTCCAATTGTTCTTTGTAACCATCAGCTTTCTGTTGTACACCTACATACTCTTGTTTGGTTGTTTCATGCTGTGTTTGTAAGGCTTCTATTTCCTTTTGTAGCTTGGTGTGTTTGGCCTGGGTTTCTGAAGTCTGGTCCTTGCTTGCATCAAGTTCACATTTAGCTTCAGCACTGTATTAATGATACACACAAGTGAAGAGGGTTGGTTATATGTTTTACGATGCTCAAGATTAACGAGGTATCTACGAGGTTGGAGGGGGCAAAGGGCCAAGTGCCACTTAAAGGGGTAAAGGGCAACACAAGTGTGGTAAACATCATGAGACCTTCACATTAGAATCAAAAGCTTGATAATAAGCTGTGTTCAGTAGAATACACTCAAACATCACTGCAAAGAGGTTGATAAACATTCATACACTCTTAGTAGTGTCGAATCAATCAGAAAGCAAGAAACTAAAATATGCGGAGTACATTGAAAGTGTCTAATGCAATCTGCGTGTGCACCGTTCAATGCATGCACCACAAGCTCTTGTTTTGATTCGTTGTTCAGGCATCAGATCAAAATTATGCTCAAATTGTGAATTTTGATTTGTATAGTGTCGTGTATTAATTAAGGTCAATACACACAAATGTTTTGTTTCTAGAAAAATTAGAAAAATCAATGCACTTGCACAAATGTTGATCGCTCACAATAGCACTCCCCTGCAGGTCGTGCCATTATTCACACATCAACATGCGTGCATTGATTTGTCTAATTTCTCTCGAAACAACACTTACACATTTATTGACCTATAATCATGATATGGCAATAAAATAATCATAAAAAATAACAACAAATAGCGGAAAAGTGTTGATATCTAAGACTCACAGTTGTGCTTGCAGTGCTCCCACACTTTCTTGACCCTGTTCAGTTGACTGCTTATACGCCTCCAACTGCTGATTGTAACTTTCGCATTGTCTCTTGACGCCCTCTAGAGTCTCCTCCAATGTCTCCTGCTGCTGTCGCTGTTCTTTGGTTTGTTCCTCTAGTCTCGTCCTCTCGTCAACGAGGGCGTCTTTCTCTTGGCTGGTTTGCTGTAGTGACTGGTTGAGCTGATCTAGTTGCTCTTGTAACTGATAAGGAATCAAATTAAAAGAGTGAGTACATTCTCCGTGCTATAGAGATCACTATAATGACAATGTTAACAATATGGCTCCTTTTTTGTTAAAGACTCAAAGTGCTGACATTTGCTGCTACTTGTGAATTAGCAGAATCATGTCCTTGAAGATGCAACATTCCTATTAACACCAAGATTGTGAGTGTGACATCATTATTTAACATATCTGTTCTCCTATTCCCCTAAGTGAATTTCTTTTATTTTCCTTTTGTCTTTGATACTTAAATTATATTTCTGTATTTTATGGCAGCAGATGTGGTATTGTTTGTAAATAAGATGAAGAAAATGTCTTTGTATAAATCTTACAAACAGGACTGATGATACTCTTTGACTCAGTAACATTTCACTATACTGGCTGCAGCTTCTTCAGACTAGCAATTCTTGACTACTGCTAAACTGGCAGTGATGTGCCCATTGAGATGCTGATAGATGTGTAGATTACACATTTGACAATGGATAATGACATTATAACATTTTGTTATTTTACTACAACATATTTAAATTAATCTTGAGATTTGCTACCGAACTACATACACACAGCAGTGTGACAGCATCTTTTATAGTCTATTTCACTTCCACAAGACAGTGACGTCATAACGTCATTTTTCCAATGCATATGTGTATGTAGACAGCAGGGCGGGATCTTCAGATTTCTTTCAACCAGCTTGTCGAGCAGGTAACTCACAAAAAATACCTGCCCGGCAGAAATTCCACCAGCCAGTGTAACTAACTTACACTGTGAGTTTGAAAATGTTTACCCGCCAGTCGGGTAGGTACTTTTGTATCTTCACACAAAAGTTACCCGCTGTGGGCAGGTGAGCGGGTGGTATTTCCAGGCCTAGTAGACAGACCGAAGACACATATGAGACCTGTCACCACAAAATGAGCGTTAAGTCGCCAATGTGCATTAGGAGATATGGTCCAATGAACATGCCAAAAATCAATAGAAAACAAAGACATTTTGCAACTTCAATTTGAATTTTTACAGGGAAAACATTGAGCAATTATGACATGTTACATATCATTTTAAAGCTTGTTTCCTGAGTATTATGAATCTGGACAAACCTCAAAACTAAATTTTCCGACTTAACGCTCATTTTGTGATGACAGGTCTCATATGCGTGCGTAAATGTCGCTTCTGTAAAGTTATATCTACCTGTTTTGCTTGTTCAGCATTCTGTGCCTGTACAGTTTCAAGTTCCTGTTGCAATTTATCCCGCTCTATGTCGACATCTGACTTTTGTGTTTTGGTTTCCTCCAATGATTGTTGAATTTGTGATCTGTTTAAAAAGCAAATGAAACCATTAATTAAAACATACTTAAATTAAATTAACCACTTAAAATAAACTATGAATGCAACAGATTAAATACCAAAGTTATTAATAATACAATTGAAATGAACTAATTCTGAAATAGGCATTTAAACCAATTGTTTTTAAGATATGTTGAAACAAATTAGATAAGTCAGTCTATCTCTTGTTCCTCTTTCCTCTTCCCTTACCAATTGTCTTTATAATTTTGTATCATATAATAAGGTTCAAGACAAAAACATATTTATAAAAAAAAATAGGAAAGAAATATCATGTATCATGGTTAGTCAAGAGATTTTGGTGTTGTTGACAGAATTTCAAAATTGAAATAAAAAAAGGTTTCCTAATGTCCATAAAATAAATGTTATATAAAAAAATAAAACTGACAACTCTTACAATTGTGCCTCTAGCTCTGTGATACCCTCCTCCTTCCTCTTGGCCACATCTTCCAGATTTGACATTGATGCCATCTGTTTCTCCATCTCTTTCTTTATCACCTCGGTGCTCTCCTCCTTGGCTTCCATCTTCATCTGGATCTCCTGGATCTGTGCGACGGCTTCCGTTCTTTCCCTGAGGGCGTTGTCCCGCTCTGTGGTGACTTTCTCCAGGTTTGCCTTGATGTCTTCTGCTGACTTGATTGCCTACATTGTGGTAGACAAAAAGGTTTTTGTTTTAAATATTACTAAAGACTTAAAGCCATTCTTTGAGAAATACAATTTGCATCAAAAAATCCAAATATTTCAATTAGACTTGTTATCTAAGTTTATGCTATATGGTATCAAAACCATTATTTGAATAATACCAAATAGGTTCATAAGGATCGTTAATTAGAATCTGGTATGGAAGGTTCATTCTACTGATCCAGTGAAAGGTACTCACATGTACGTTTCGGATACGTCTGTATCCTTTGTCAACACTTTTGGTAGTGTAAAAAAGCATCATGAGTCGTCAAGATTGCCACTACCAAAAGGGTTGACAAAGGATACAGACGTATCTGAAACGTACACTTGAGCACCTTACACTGGATCAGTAGAATGAACCTTCCATACCAAATTATTTGAATAGTTAACTATTCTGGCTCAAAACTCATATTGTCACTATATCCCTAGCTATCAACAAAAATAACAATGTGAGTTTTAATGGATACTAACTACAACAATTCAATAATAAGTATGAAATAATTGGGTAAAAAAGTTTACTCCCCCCCCCCCCCATGAGTTCCAATCTGACTGACCTCTGTTCTTGCTGCATTCTCTTTTTCCAGCTGATCAATCAGTTGTTTGTGTTTAACAGAGGCATCATGTTGCTTCAGACTCAACTCTTCCTGGGCTGATATCAGTCTCTGCCTCTCACCACCCATTTCCGCCTTGACTCTGTCCAACTCTTCCGCGGCTGCTTTTTCTTTCGATTCTGCTTGGATCTTTTCATTCTGTTGATGACAATATACGACAACAACATTTTTGGTTAATCTAGCCACACACAAAAAGAAGGTTGAAAGCTAAACATGTCCAAAACAGGAAAGGAAAACCGAGGTACAAAATTAGTAAATACAACTGTAATGTACTGGATCAAGTATGTGGAATTACTACGGACTAAAACAGTTCTAAATAGATCGGAAAAAATGGACTGAAATTTCAAGAGAATAACTTAATTTTCGTAAGACACAAAAATACCACTCTTTATCAGAGACGAAAATGTACATGAGCGACTTGCTATTTGGCAATGTACTATATGATAGCAGATGTGTTCTCGATTGGTGCTAATTCCTCTGTATTGTTTGCCAAAGGTTGGTATATTAATATTATACTTATACATAAGGTTACCAAAAGCTTTGGCTATTTTTTATCATAGGCCCTGTCCAAGAAAACCTTCAGTTAACAGAATCCCCCCTGGCCCTTTACATTTGATCCATAATGATTGTATTACCTGAAGCTGTTCAAGTTGCGCCTTGAGCTCAGCTACAGATTTCTCCAGCGTCTCCGCCTGCTTCCTCCTTGTGTCCGCCTCCCCCTGATGTGTCTCCAACTCTGTCTTCAAGGTGTTTGATATCTCTGTATGTTCTGTGATTAGTGTATCCCTCTCCTGCTTGTGAGTATCCCTCACGCTAGCTAAATCTTGTGTGCTTTTCTCTAAGGCAGCTTGCTATATACATATTATTGTGGGCGGGCGGAGAGAAAGATGGACAAACATGGGCAAAAACAAAAAATGCAACTTAAAAAAATACTAAAATAAAAACATGGAGTAGTGAAAGGAAATGTGTTTTGTTGTTGATTGATGATAATGAGCTGTGGTTATATGTAGATGTTTGAGTGGTGCAGTAGAGTGCAGAAACTAAAACTATGATACGATAAATGAAAAAGAAAATCAGTTGCATGATAACTCAAAGAAACAAATAGAATATAAAACCTCAAGCAACAGATTGTGAAAGACATAAAACCAACTATGATTGCGAATTTATAGGCACGATTTCTGGTTTTGTTATATACAATAAGCTTAAATAAATGTCTATGTACAGAGGACGATTTGTGTGAATGAAAATGATAAAAAGGTACTTTTAAATTTTAAAAATGTGTTAATAATTAAAGAAAATGGTGATGAAACTTAACAAGAACAGAAAATTAAAGGCAAGCAGGGTGTTACTGCATCACCTATGGAAAACAAGAAAACAGGGTAGACATGTCACTAAAAAGCGGAAACATATCACTAAATATGGCAACACATCAAATCACTCAAATCAAAAAGCTGGTTCTATCTATGGCTATATGCTATATTATGGGCAGGCTAATTGATATATTTATCTATCTATAAAGCATACATCCAACCCCAAAGGAGAAATTTGGTCAAATTATTATCTAGACCCCTCTTTTTGTCCGTTTCGCATCTTGGAGAATACTTCAGGAGACATGGTGATACATTAAGGTGAATCAGTGGCATATTATTAACAGATTATTGGTTAATCAATCATAATTAGAAATAAAATGATCTGGGCATAATTGTCTCTGACATAATCAGATAAGTAATTTCACAGATGATCATAGCGTAACATTATATAGTTCTTGGGTGTGCACACTACCCCAAAACAAAGCAATTACGAATTTGTTAATCAAACTAATAGCATCATAGACTGGCATGCATGTACACTTGTTACATAACTTTTTAGAATTTAGAAAGTATGTGCGTATATTCCTTTAAGCCATTATTACATGCTTATATGAAACAGGATAGATAGGGTGCATGTAGAAATTAAAAGATTATGTTTAAGTCACAAATGTATGGACTTAACTCTAGTGCGATTTCACCAGTTTCATCTAAACAAGATGTAGCATCAAACAAAGTTATAGGATCCAATTTCTTTTCATTTTTTACCAACGTTGATTTGTTTTCTTGTTCATTTTACAGAAAACAAAAATAGTTCCAAGTTGAAAGTACAAGCATATTGCCTGGATATTTTCATAAAATAATGAAGCAAAAATAAAACAACGGAAATCAGAGAAATAATGCAACAAAATGGTCATGTCTCACCCTGAAAACTATACAAATAAATAAATAACACAAGAAGAGGGACTAAACAACAATTTGACCAAACAAGAAGAATGATAGCGCAAAGATAGGTAGCTAAGTGACTTGAGGCGAGTGCTATGAGTTATACTATTAAGAATGCAAAAAGTACAGCGATTGATTTCAGATTTGTACAGTAGCGATGGAAAAGAAAATCAAACCTGATTTAATTACATTTAAAAATGTGTTTATTTGCATTGATCCGCACCTAGATGTGTTATTCTACATTGCATAATGTATTTTTGCAAATTAAATCGATATTAGTATAGCAATTTTTTTCTCTCCATCCATTGTCTACTGGGTTCATCTTCTATCTAGCAACATATACAATTCTGAAATCAATGAATGTTTATATATTCATAAACCATATGGCCTAATATAGACCCTTTCAAATCAAAATTGGTAAAAACAGGATCATCAACTTGGTGCTCAATGGTATTTTGGTTCCAGCTGTAAAACCATGGGTGAATAAATATTCAGAACCACCAACTTGGATGACTCCATTTCCCCCTTTAAGACTTTGATTTGTAAAGGTTTATTGATAATATTACTAGAATATGAGTGGATAATAAAAAGTACGGGTCTATTTCTAAAGCATGTTGTGAAATTGAATCATGGGGGGTTGAATTATGATTTTTCTGCCAACTATATGTTCTTGTGGGTTTTCCCCCAATTTGTATCTAGTTGAAATAAGTCACAATGCATAGGGAAAAGTTTTGTCAGTACTACAAATATGCAAAAACATGTGATGTGAGTCTCAATTTAATATCAGCACACAACCTGTGAGTGATACATTTGATAATCGATTCAGATTCCTTTGTTTTGAATCGGACAAACTGTAGTCTGGGCAGTTCTAGAAATAACCTTGGAATATACTGTCACGTAATAATTACTTGGACAAAATTCATCAAAAAATACATGTGTGCGTGCATTGGTAGGCAAACTCTAGATATATTTACTTTTAATTTTCTTTTTTCACAAGTTTTGCAACACATGTGACCTTCTGAATTCCAAAGTTTTAAGAAGTTTGAAAACAGTTTTCAGTACTAGGCTAGGTTAGTGGGAGAATAGAGACAATACTCAGAAAATACTTCAATCTCTTGAATCTAAGATCCAAATTCCTAAATCGTTAAAACAAATAATGATTCACTCTTGAAACTGAAATAAAATATTCAATGATGAAGGTTATTTTAGGTGGGTGTTTTTCAGGGTTTACCCAGCATACTTAATTGAATGAAGTCTAAGGAATTGTGACAATGACTATGGTAATGCAGTCTATTTCATATGTTTGAACATCACAAATGTTTTTCAGATTAATAAAACAATTTCAGAATAAATGTTAACGTGCATGTATAAGTATAATTTTTTAACTCTACATTCACAATCAAATCAATTAATCACTTCTGTTAGCTATAATACAAATCAACATTCTTCTAAATTCTAATTTGATCTTTTAAATAGGTTTGGAGGAAGTATCTTAAGAATAAATAGTATGATGTTGTTTCTATAACGACTAAATAGGCATGGATTATTGGGGTTTTGACAATTTTAAAATATTTTCTCACACAAACATAGAGAAATACCTACATCTACATCTACAAAAGTGATGGAAAGTGATGGAATGTTACATAGTCGCTCATGTTTCAGTTTGGTGTATGTAATGGTCTATACAATATTTGCATGCTATTTCCCCTACACCACACATGTGAATGCTGCCTTTTTAGTTGTTATCACACTATAGGTTTTTTCACTAATGACGCAATGTTTAATAGTCTCCCATGTTTGGTGCGTGTAATGTCTGACAAAGATGTGCATGTTATTTGCCCTTCACCGTGTGCATACATTAGAATGGTATCGAGATGATCTTATTAACAATACATAATATATGCATTATACAAGGTGTCCCCTAAAAAAAGTTCTCATGCAAGTGAAAACATTAATATAAATTATCCTCAAATTTGCAATGTAATTGTCATATCCTGAGTTAATCTTTAACAGTTTCACTGACAAGGTTGTTTGGCCGAGTGTCAACAGTTCAACAATGCGTGTTGTCAGTTTCGATTACGTTGTACACAAAGCATAATAGCTCTAATTAAATGACACAATTCTTAACTCGAAGCACATCAAACATTTATGATGGAAATGACAAGGAAGGGCTTTTTTGTCATTATATATATACACATGGAAAAAATATTGCACCACTAATTTTTTGTTGAAAAGTGCAAATGTGGCCTCGAATTTTGCCACCATGGTGTGATATTAAGGATCATTTGTTTGCGTAAGCTGTCCAACAAAATGGTTGTGCAATAAAAGGGCCACATTTTAGTTTGTGACGTAATCGATGTAATGTTTTTTCAAGGCCGAGGGGGAAAATGCATGATTTTGTCCAGAAACATTTATGAAACAAGTTTGGGTATAACGCGATATTGAATCGACTTTAAAAACTTAAAATAGTCATTATATTAGTCACCGTTGATGTTGTTTTTGTTTATTTGACCTAGGTCAACACCTTCGCAATATTGCTTTTGTCATTTGAACTTCTTTAAATTTTGACCTATTTTGACCTTAGACCCCATAACTGTTGGGCGTACGAAAAAGGGAGTTTTTTTTAAAAATTTGACCCCAGATGACCTTTGACCTTGGAAGACTTAATTGTGTTACCAAAGATTACAACTTTAGAGATTAATCATCTGGCCTCTCAATATCGTGTTATACCCAAACTTTTTTCATGCATGCTTTTGGACAAAAACATGCATTTTCCCTTTGGCCTTGAAAAAACATTACATCGATTACGTCACAAACTAAAATGTGGCCCTTGTATTGCATAACATTTTGTTGGACAGCTTACGCAAACAAATGATCCTTAATATCACACCATGGTGGCAAAATTCGAGGCCACATTTGCACTTTTCAAAAAACAAACAGTGGTGCGATACTTTTTTCCATGTGTATAGTAGAGTAGATGAGCTCCCTCATAGAAGCAAAATTATATAAAATGTACTTTGAAACCATGATGCAATGACACAGAAACCAACATTTAAAATAACCGAAAATATATTTGTGTGTGTGTGATTGGGTTTTCAAATATCATTGTTTTGCTACATGTTAACTTTTTTCTGGGGCACTCGGTAAATGAATAACTTTTTAAATAAAATTGATTATTTTACAATATACTCTTGTCTTGACTGAAGAATGATGCGATTTCAAGGTGCATATGCAACTGGTTTTGCCAAGCTATGTGCAATTTTGGCATTATCGTATAATGATAATAATTAAAATTTGTGGTTCTCTGCTTCTATGGTGGCAGTTATGGTAGTGTTTAGATTAATAAAATAGACACCTTTTTCTAAAGACTCAAATAGCTGGCCGACGTACAATTTGTTGCAAAGCTTATTAATAACATAAGCATGTGGTTGATTATGTCTGCAGTTTTTAAAACTACAAATAAGAAATCATCAGCAATTCTTCAGGATAGACATTGCTAGCATTTATATATTTATATATACTTTTGTGATACACTAGTAGCAATATAATGTAAGGTATAGGGATGGACCCACTAAAGTGGTTCATCTTTGTACCGTACATAGTTTAGTCAATTCCAAATTGGCGAGAAACATGTTTGTTTTTTATCTCTCCGTGTGCAAAAGTCATGGCGTACATGCACAATTTTCTCATACGCATATGTCGCACGGTGCACCCTGTTGCGTAATGCGAGACTTTTTGTGTGTATGCGCACACAATCTCTTCTGCATTACGCTGCTGTAAAGAGGCTTGCCAATTTAGAAGTGGCTGAACTATATGTGACCAAACGCAAGTAAATGAGGCACAATGAGGGAAATTTGAATATTGAGTTATTGATATCATGATAATATTTATAAGTTAAGGGACATTTAGGTACCAAAATCAATGTTATATCACATTCCTAACCAAAGTTATGGATCATTGAAAATCACTTTGTCGCAAAACATCAAATACAAATCGTCAAATTATGGCCATTTAAAGTTTTGGTTTTGTTAACAAATCAATGGAGTAAATGAAAATCAAATACCTCAAATTGTAGTTTAACTCTTTATTTTCATGTATTTATGACTCTTGTTGAATACAAGATGTATCAAAGATCAGAATTTTTTTTTTTTAAATATAATTTTGCCTTCTTATGACCTTGTCTCACATTTGTGCTCTTAAATTTAATTAGCTACTGCCGCATTTACTCATGTCGGGTCACATTATATGGGATGACTGAAAAAAACAACCATGTTTCTGCATGAATATGAATGTATACAGGGATACCAACCCCGTGCGGGGGCAGTCCCAATTTGGGAAAGTTGGTTAGGGAAAACCTAACCAATTTGGTGGAAAGTCTAAACATAGGAAGAAAAGCACCGAAAACTGTACTTATTTGACAAGATACAGTCATATCAAACATTTTCGGGTAAAACCCCACTGAAATGGTAAGAGCAAATTGAATGCACCCTTGCACTTGATTATCCTTAGACTCTCCCGCCATTTTGATGGGCATGGATTTCCAATCAGATATTACCATTCAAGAGAGGGTTATTATGGGCTTGGTAACTTACCAATCTTTTAATTTCTTCTTTTCTACTCTGCATATCGTTAGTATGCCTTGTCTCTCTATCCTTCTCATCATTCTCTGTTTGTAGTCTATTTTGGTTTAATTCATCTGTGAGTTTACCCACCATCTGGGTTCTATCACTCAGATCGCCTTGCAACTCTTCAATTTTTCTAGAATAATACATCGGAGAAAAATAAGAAAGAAATGAGTACAATGTTTCGAATTTAAAAGTTCAAAGATTAAAAAAGCATTCAATGTATTTGCAGTACAACCCTATATTTGTAAAATATTATCCAAGGGTCCACACATGGAGTCAGATCTAAATATATTCCTGCCCACTTGAGAGGGACCTTCAGAATTTCACCATAAGTCTTGGAAGTGAGATCCAGAATTGTATTTAAATTTTGAACTGGAGTCCCTCCCACCTCCTAATTTTTTTAATTTTTTTTAAAAAGACCATTTCTACAGGAGGAATGAATCTGCAAGTACTGCAACATCCCTGATCAACACTATGTTTACCTTTCTTTGGCTCTTAGCTGGTCATTTATCATGACTAGTTGTTCTGAACTATTACCAGAACTCTTCATTACATTATCCATTTCTGTTTCCTGTTAGAAAAAAAAATGAGGAAAGAAAGAAAATGAAATTGCAAATAATTTGCTTATTATTCAGAGATACACACAAAGAATACTGACTGTATAGTATAAGGTAGGCTGCAGATATGTGCACGTTGTACTTTACTATCATCTCATCATAGTACAGCTTTATTTGTTTTGACCCAAGAAAATCTAGACCGAACACAAAGGCTTAGTTGCTACATCAACAAGAGGATTAACTGTGTCTCTCAACCTGGGGCACAATTAATTTCAGCACCGCGGACAGCATTCTTATTCTACAGAAATAAAAGAATTGGTTTGTTACATAATAGAAACATTTTGATTGATTCCAAATGGCCTCATTACTACTACTATACCCCTAAGCCATATGACTCGGCATGTGACTTACTAATTTCTTTTTGTCTTCCATTAACTGATCACACCTCTCTTCGCCTGCTTGTTGCTTTCTTTCTAAATCTGTAAAACAAAAAACAGTCAGCAGTTATTGAAAATATCAATGTAGTCAAATGAAATATTTATAATTAAACTCTTGTTACAACTAAAATCATAACATATCAAGAAATATTAAGAAAGCATTCACACACAAAACTGTTGGACTTTTTTGGGATTTTAGCAATAAAGAAACTTTAATCTGACTTAAAAATAGCCTGGACAAAATGTAAAACTTACATATTATAACAATATTTTAACGAGCAAGCCCCCCTTGCACAACTTACAGCGTATTTGACAAATATTCAAATTGAATATCAAACGGGATGATAGTTTCACATCTCTAAATTCTATTGATGTGGACAAATTATTTGACACAACACTTGGAAATATCAGACATTTAAATTCTAGCCTGGAAAAGAATATATCCCTCGACCCATTTCAACTCATGATGAGTAACTTAGCTTGCTCAGCTGTGAATATTTGGGCGTTTCAAGACATAAAGTGATTACAAATGTTGATAACTTACCGGCAAATGATTTCTTTAACTCAACAATCTCAATCATCAGCTTCTCATAGGCATCATCCTTGTCACCTAATTTATTACTAAATTCTGAGAGAGAGAAAGAGAAGTATCGTCCATTAAAAAATAAAATAAAAAGGTTGATATGTGTATAGCATTACTGAATTGAAATATTTTAAGTTGGATAAATGTCTTTGATCTATTTTGAAGTGTATGATACTCTAACATTATTAAAAACAATCACGGCTCACTGTTTCTCCTTTTATGTTAGCATATGTGAATTCCTATCCATAGAATACATTCATTTACTCAGTGTGAATGCCAATTCACTCTGTGTGAAAGTCCACCCACTTTACATGAATACCCATCCTGATTGTTTTAAAAAGAACCCTGCATAGCATCATTCCTGAACATATATTATCCAATTCATGAAGTAGCTATCTCATTCCCTCCAAATATTGTTAAATTCTACCCTCCACATATTCCTGTATTCTTATGAATTGAATTAAATAATCCTCCTTACTTATCAATATCAATGACGACCAATGTTTCTTACATACTATCTAGGGATTTATCAATATCAATGACGACCAATGTTTCTTACGTACCTTCTAGGGATTTATCAATATATGACGACCAATGTTTCTTACGTACCTTCGAGGGATTTATTAATATCAATGACGACCAATGTTTCTTACGTACCTTCGAGGGATTTATTAATATCAATGACGACCAATGTTTCTTACGTACCTTCGAGGGATTGATCAACCTTGAGTTTGTTTTCTTTTTCTGATTCAAGGTCTTCTTTCTGAAAGAGCAAATGTACAGAAAATGCAAATTAATAAAAAAGTATAACATATGTGGCCTGTCACATCAAAATGGACATGTTGGAGGTTCGAGTCAAATCCGAGTTATTGGTATGATTTGAAAGAACACATTTTAAGCTTTGAAATTATACCATGTTGATGATAATCAGACTTTGTAATCACAAGATATTATTTGAAGAAGCTTTTTTTCCTATTATTTTCTTTATATTTCACAAATATAATTGGCCTCTATCTCAAAACTCTGTTAGCCGACAACATGTCCTTTTAATGGTCACATGTGGTACATGGCTCCATTAACATAACTGAAGAAAAAAGAAAAGAAAAGATGTTAAGGTGTAGTAACACCTGAAAATCTCATCCAGGTAATTATTATTTTGTGTTGAATTAATAACATACCAGCTTATTGATGGATTCCTCTTGCTGGTTCTTCTGCTCTGTCAAAGACTTGACCACATCTTCCAGCTGACTGATGGTCTTCATCTTTTTACTCATCTCCTCAGCCACCTGCCCTTCATCTTGTTGAGATGCCTCCAGCTCCTCAACACGGAATTTTGTGTCCTCCAACTCCTTGGATAACTGGTCCACTTTTTCAAGGTGGGTGGCTTCCTCTGCTTCGAGCTCTGCGATTTTGAAGTCCTTTTCTTCCATTTGGTTCTGAAATATATTGAGGAAGGTTTCTAATGATTTCTGATCTCAAAACATAGACAATAATATGTGACCAACATTTGATTTATATAAGTGAGCACAGTATTGCTGAAGTCGGATTTCAACCAGCAATGTCATAAATCTCGAGTTCTATGATATATCATCTGATCTATTACACCCCTATGATGGTCGGCAATCACAATAACCTATATCAGGTTGGGGTTTGATTAGTGCAACTTGCTACTGTATAGCCACAGGCCATGCCCAAGTTTCAAAGATCCTTTTTCTTTTTTTCTTCTTTTTCTCTTCTTCTTTTTTTTTTTTGGAGGGGGGGGGGTCAATTTTAACAACGAGCACATTTTGTAATAACCTAAATTACTCACTTACTCTGTGTATATCTAACACAAAAAGTCCCGGACCAGGTGCTTTGATGTTGGCTAATCCAAAAACAATAATCGGTATCAACAATCTGAGATATACATTAAATGAGTAAATTTCTTCTCCGTAGTTTGATACCTCATTCATACAAATTTAATGGATACATTTTAAGTTAATGATGATTTCAATAACCATGATTAACGATAACATAGCTGCACTAGAATTGGTTTCCTACGGGATATCATCGATTAGAATTGTCCACTGTGTGCTATCTAAACCAGCCAGGTATCTGGATGAATGGGTAACAGGCATCGACAGGGAGTCTGTACACACACATTTTCACTGCGTAATCACACACTAAGCAATGATATCTCATAGAAACCCAATTTCCATGCAATTATTCTTTTGGTAGTTGTGGTCATTGAAACAATCATAACTTCAAAATTATCCACTCAATTTTTATGAATGAGGCATCAAACTACGAAGAAGAAATTTGGTCATTAAATGTATATCTCAGATTTTTCGTACCGATTATTGATTTTGGATTAGCCAACATTAAAGCACCTGGTCTGGGACTTTTTGTGTTAGGTGTGTAAAGTTAAGGGAAGTCTATCTATCTATCTATCTAGCCTATTTCACTCCACTGCAGAAGGAAGGCCTCTTCATCAATTTTCCATTTCACTCTGTCCTGAGCTGTCCTCTTCCAAGTAACGTTGCCATACTCTATGATGTCGTCTATCCACCGTCTGTTTGGCCTGCCTCTTCCTCTGGTGAATGCTCTGGGGATCCAGTCTGTTAATTTATGAGTCCATCTGTTGTCTTTCCTCCTGGCTAGATGGCCAGCCCATCTCCATTTTTTTGATTTTATTTCCAGTATGATGTCCCTCACTTTTGTTTTCTTCCTTAAATCTGTGTTGGTCACCCTGTCCCTTCTTGTAACGCCAATCAATATCCTTTCCATTGCCCTCTCAGTGACTTTTAGCTTCTTCTCCAATCTCTTAGTTGTTGTCCATGTTTCTGAGCCATACGATAGCACTGGGATGATACACTGGTTGAAAATTGGTCGCTTTAGGGACAAAGGTAGCTCTTCATCACGAAAGATAAAGCTGAGCTTACCAAACTTCACCCATGCTAGCTGTATCCTTCTGTTCACTTCCCCTGCTGTTTCATTTTCCAGAGAAATCTTCTTGCCCAGGTATATATAACTGTCCACTCTTTCTATGGTTTTTCCTTGAACTGTTATAGCATAATCTTTCAGCTTGTTGCACATCATCACTTTTGTCTTCTTGATGTTCATGTTAAGTCCAGCCTTGTTGCTCTCTTCACTCAGTTCTCGGATCATCTTCTGCAATTTCTGGGGCTCATGGCTGAGAAGTAGGATGTCATCTGCAAATCTGAGATGGGTAAGGTGTTCACCATTGACTATAACTCCCATACCTTGCCAATCCAGGTTTCTGAAAACATCCTCCATGGCTGCAGTGAATAGCTTTGGGGAGATTGGATCACCTTGTCTCACACCTTTCAGAATTTTGAAGGCTTCGGTTGTGGTGCTCTCCAGGTGGATTCTAGCACTTGGATCCTTATAGATTGCCTTGATTAGGCGGATGTACTTTTCATCACTGACCTGCTTTTCCAGCGCATTTAATAGAGACGCGTGGTCTAAGGGAAGTGTCAACCCTAAATATATGAAATTTATCAAGCACTGTAACTTTTAAACTAATAATGTAATGTTCATAAAAGTATACAATTTTTCAAATGAAATGAGTTGGAGAATCCATTTTTGGTATTAAATTTCCCCAAAAATCACTTTTTTGGCGCCACATTTTTGGCACTTTTTGGTCAATATTTTCAAAAATAATTTTTTTTAAGCCAAAACAAAAAAGTGCTTCCCAGATAATTGACTTTAGATGATTTTGGTGAAATTTCGAAATTTTTAATCAAAAACTGATTTTGATAGGTTGTCCGAAAAATGTTGGCGCCAAATTTTTGGGCAAAAATGTAGAAATCACTATTTTTGGGGAAATTTAATACCAAAAATGGATTCTCCGACTCATTTCGTTTGAAAAATTGTATACTTTTATGTACATTACATTATTAGTTTAAAAGTTACAGTGCTTGATAAATTTCATATATTTAGGGTTGACACTTCCCTTCTAGAGAAGACATTTACCTTAAATGAATCTAATTCATCTTGCAATCTAGTTGCCCTTTGGTTTTCTTCCACTAGACGGTTTTCTAATAACTGTACTCGGTCAAATTCTTCACGATTCTCCGCCTGTATAAAATTGAAAAGGTAAATAGTCTCAAAATCAAAATTAGAAATCTCCCCTTCAGAATCATTATAACACAAAAGCAATCAGGTACCAACTAGTTTTATGATATGTGACCAAAAGGGACTCAAATCCCCGTAAAGGGTAGAACTTGGCAGGTACTTTGATATTGATGCTTTCAAATATTTGTGGCATAAAAACACCCCTTTAAGAAAGAGAATTTTACAAGTTCTATGAATATGCTGAGATTCTTATATAAAATAAGCAAGCTTTTAAGGCTTGTTTATTAAAACCCAAATCAACAAAGCTATGGCTGCTTTGAAATAACTTGAGATAATGTTGATTTACCCCTGGCAAAACTAAGAGCTTACTTGACAACTCCCCTCACGCAAACCCTGACCACATGGTTTACATATGGAAGAAACAGAAAAAGTGATGAAAAAAAAAAAAAAAAAAAAAAGAGGGAAGAAATGCAATATATAGACAAAAACGATTCCCCTAAACAAAGACTGTCAAGACATACCTGGAGATCGGATGAATCAATGGCAGCCTCCTCTAGTCTAAACTGCATGTCTTCCAATTTCCTGTTACAAGACAAAAATAAACCTGATTACAGAATGTCTCCGTAGCAAAGCAGCAACTTTTTTCACCATCCTCTTTATTGTCAATTCCTCTTTTATGAAAAGTGTATATGGTAAATACCATCCTCTAAGGTTTATTGAGGTTGGCTAAGGCCAACAACAAAAAAGAGTTGGTCTCAGAAGAAACCTGAAAAAAGGCTATGCAAAATGCACTTTTTTCCCCTTCTTTTTTTAGTCAAAAATGATATGTGAAATGCTGTATCTTTTTTATAAATTTAAAACATCAGACGGGCTCTGTAAAGCAAGAAAATAAAGCTGATATGGCACATTACAATGTGAAATTGAAATTTTAAGAAACATAGTCTAATAAATTACTGGAGTCAGTTGTTTTTCTTGAGTTAAAATACTGTTTTAATACTGAAAACCACATTCCAGGCAGTCACAACCATCACTTTCAAAAGTTCAAGAAAAAAAGTGGGGAAAAAAGGTTATGCAGTGAAATGTGAATTTTAAAAGCTACACGCCCAGTCTTCTGAGACAAACCTTTTTATTCCATTTGGCCTTATCATGAGTTATTTATTCTACAGGGATGCTAATAACCATCACAAGTTTCTCCAAAGAATTTGTTAATGATGGTGGGCAAATTTAATTCATGATCTACTCCAGCATAAACGACTGAGACACTGTGGATTTCATGTGACATGGCAACGATAAATCTAAGCCATTACAAGTGAAGGGTGGTGGGGCACATACACACACTGTTGGTAAGTGTAATAACATAAGTTAAAAGTTTAACGGGTTCGCCGTCGAACAAGTTTTAATCTGTCAAGCCTTCGTCAGGATTAGCTCCGACTTCTTCAGGACCAAATTATTATAATTTTAAACAAAACATAGAGATTGACACTTCTCTTGTTATCATCATTTGGGCTGCCCCTTGTCCGATTATTTGAGAGTAGGTGCCCTTTCCTACTTGTGAAAGAATTGGTGGCTCTGAAAAGAGCCGTTCAAATGGATTGCCGCTTCCACTGAACAGAGATGGTGGCTCTGAAAAGAGCTCTACACGTAGGTTGCCACAGGCCTACTATATATAAATTTGGTTTTAACAGAACCTCCAAAGGACTGCCCCTTGACCAATGGAAATAACGTAGAGACTGCCCCTTGTCTACTACAGACTACAATAAGTCTAATGCACAGTAGTGCGGTCACTGATCTGTAGAGATAGGTCATAGGCCATGGGTTTACATGACATTCAAATTGAAAATCCATTACATGCAACACCCAAAATGTTCAAATGGACATCTCAGTCTTACCACAGCTAGTGGTTGAAGGAGGGCACAGTGGCAAAACCGTGACCAAATTTATTGTTTATTTGTTTGTTTGTATAACCTACCTTTTCTCCTCCTCTAATTGTTGTGTTAATTCCACCTTTTCCCTGTCGGCTACTTCCACCATTGTTTTGAGAGAATCCAAACTCCCTTCACTTTCACGTACATACTGGATGCATCAGTGATAAAAATAAATAGTTGGTCAATACTTAATAATGAATAATTTAAAGGAAACAAGGGGTAGAGGGAAAAGATTAAAATTAGACAAAAATTCCTTCTTCATAATATAATTATGTCCATCATCTATCAAATGCGGGCCACATGGAGACTGAATAAGAGAATAACACTTTTCATAAGTGATCAAAAGTGGTTGTGAAATTCTGAGACATGTGTGTTTTGTTGAGTTTCATGCCATTTCAGTTAAAGACAAAAAACTAACTATATTTACTCACCTCATTTTAATTGATTTAAACATAGATCATTTAACTATGCATCAACATTTAAAAAAAGTAACCCACCAATGTTATTTTAGTATCACAGCAGAGATGAGTATTAATATCAAATCAAATCAGCCATGCAAACTACCAAGCAACTATCATCCCATGCACACACAACTTACCATCAATATTATCACAATTATAATAGCTTTAGCAGAAATAGCATGAAATTTGATCAGTACCAAATGAGCTGGACATGGATAATCAGATTTACTTCATAATATTTCTACATGTAAAAGGAAGCTTTGACCATTTCAGTCATGAACTTTGAATAATACTGTACTTTTTAAGGATTTTATATTCTTAAATAAATGCAAAAGTACATTAACTAGGCACAACACTCAACTAATTTGATGATGACTGAACTATCACTCTCCCCAAGCACATTTGGTAGTGGTCAAATAATCCAACATTGAAATTAAGCAAACATAATATTTAACCATATAGAGCGTTTTAGTGTAAACTAACATCCTTTAACACAGACATCTAGGTGAATTTGTTGAATTACTCAATGTCTTAATGATGTTTAAAAATGTTATCAACTTCACCATACTGAAGTTTATTTTAAAAGTTTTAAAAATCACATTAAACTGTTAATTTTGATAATCAGCATTTGAAAAAGGAGGGTAAATACAAAAGGGTGATATAAGAATAACATCTGTAATGGCCCTATCAGCTGTAGGTACAGTAGCAAATTAATACACCTTACTGCAGCAAATTAATACAGAGGAGCGAGGGTGTGCATTACCAAAACAGGCGCACCGTGCATTATATGCCTGATGATGCTGGGTATGCCAAAATTGCACATGGAGAAATTTCTTGCCATTTTTGAACTGAATAGACTATAAAAAGACAAGAAAGCTGAGACACTATAAACATATTCACTTCTTAAGGATCACAGTAAAGGTACCTGCACATAATGTTGCAATTAGACAGGGACATGAGCACCACTGCGTTTCATATATTAAATTGATAAGAGATTAACCAACCATAAATGTAATATTAAAATAACCACCAACTGTTAGCTGGGAACACATTATTGGATTGATAGATTATGGAAGTGCTGAATAAATAAAAAAATGTATGAAATGAAATGAAAAAATTAACAATAATTCTTGTATCTAGTCTGAGAAACTGCTTGTTGGCATAAATAAAATGATTAAATCAAAATTCCTTGTGCAAATAACTTGATTTTGTAGTTTTGCAATGAAATGATGCCTTGCATGTGCGTGCCTTTATGTTTGAATTGGTGATGTTATAGTTAATATGTTATAAATATATATTTGGAATATCAACCTGTTGCCAATAATTATGTAGATTGGGTTATCAGATCGTCTATGAACAGAAATGATAAATAATCATACTGTCTTACTGATCTTTGCTTGGTGGTGATGAATGGGTTGATGTGATAAGCTTAGCTATAAATGTTATTCAAACATATCAAATTAAGGGGGGGGGGGGTCTATGTTATTTTCACCAATTTTGGAAACAGATTTTCTCAATGTTAGAGTCATATATCAAATTGAAGCTTAGGTAACAGCATTTCAAAAAATGCATGTTATTTTGATCTGGTTGCTATGGTAACCGGTCAAGGCCTCTGATTGGCTAAACACGGGATCCAACTTTACTAGAAAACTAAATGTTGCATGTTCACCATACTTTGGTAGATGATGCATGGAAACAATGCGCACAACCCAATGAAGCCGGATTTTTTATACGGTTGCCATGGTAACCAGGAACCGACCAATCAGGTAATTTTACGTTATAATTCAAATTTGGAAAGATAAATTGACAATCCGGCTTCATTGGGTTCTTCCTCTATTCAAGCTTATTATCCATTCCAAATATCACCCTGATACGAGGTTTCGTTTTTGAGTTATGTTGGATCCCGTATTGCAAGTTTGCATGTTTTCTAGTTTTGAGATATCGTGCAAAACGTATGAAAAATATTAGAATTGGCGAGAAAAAAAAAGGTTGACATTTTGGATAAAAACAGTTGTTCAATTATGGAAGAGCATGAATTTAGACACATTTTGAGCCATTTTGGGTGAAAATAGCAATTATATTACCATTTTTATTGATTTTTAAAGATTTATGGCTTAAAAATAGCCGGGTGAGAAAAATAAAGAAATACATAAGAAATTGCGTTGACTTTGAAATTTTGATGATTTATGATGTGCAATTAATTATTTTAATATTTTAATAAATAAATTTGATCAAATGTTACAATTATTTGATCAAAAAATAATTAAAACTGAAAATGCTTAAAATCGCAGGGTGAGCGTTTTCGACATACAAATGTATACAAAACACCACCGATATTTTGAGACACCCGAAACTCAATCAACCATAACTTCAGAACCGAAAATCCAATTTACCTCAAACAAAAAGCATTTTAAAGCAGAGACTTAGCAGTTTCCTACTGTGCTAATATCTCATTTTTTTCCGAAGCACTGAATTTTACTATTTGACTAACATAGACCCCCCCCCTTAAGCACTGGCACCGCATTTCTGCACCAAGACAGACATTTCAGACATATCAAATGAAATGACATTGTCTGGTCATGGATGTGTTTGGAAGATCCTGATCAGAAACTGTTCTAGTTATTAAATATTGTTGTGATGAAAGATGCCATCAAGAACTAGATGGTCCTGTACTATAAATACATTGGATGCTGATGTGTATAAGTACTGTTAAGTGTCCAGTGCATGCAGTGTACAAATCACACTGACGCCGCGGAGTGACACGTATTGACGAGTGGAGGAACCTTACCATCCACTAGCCTTGCATGAATACACAAGTGCATACATTACATGCATAAGATTCTAAAGGGGGCTTAAGGACACCTTTTTATTCCATTTATGTTGTCCTTACTTGAACTGTCAGCTCAAATTGGAAGGTGATGTCAGTGCATACTCAAGTGTGGCATGTGTGGCGCAGTGGGCAGAGCACTGGACTCATGATCTAAAGGTTGTGGGTTCGAGTCCCGCTGTGGTCAACATGTTGTGCTCTTGAGTAAGGCACTTTACCGCAAATACTCCTCTCTACCTAGGTGTATTTAAATGAGTACCGGCATTCTTCAGTGCTGGGAAGGTAACAGACTCACTGTGGAGAAGGTGTAGCGAGTCCCACACAGCAACATTATAAAAAGGAGTGAGTCTGGCCCTATCGCTTTGAAAGGGAGATGGGCACTCCGCTCCTGGTATTACAGGATCAACCGCCTTTACCTTTACCTTACTCAAGTAATTCCATCATGATTGACCACATATAACTCCAATCAGATTGTATTTACACCTGTGATTTGAAAGACAAATCTCCATCTTAGTGCAGCAATGCTGTGCCAGTGCTACAATGACTAGAAGACTAGAATATGCACTCACATCGCCTACTTATTTGAGTTGATATGGTGTATAGAAATAAGATTTTGAAACGAAACATTGCCAGTGTGGCTACAAAGACTCAAAATTATCTTCCTTTGATCAGGAGAGGGTGACGAACACTATATAATGGATTACCAAACACATCACATTTTTTCTTAATTTGATCTATGAACCACAACATATCTAACTATATCAAATAGTATATAATTCAAGACAACTGTCCATCTAAAAAATCTTGCAAGCCACTAACTACCCATATTTCAAAACCAATATCAAACACCAATCAAGCACTTCAAAACCAATAGTTTTCAATTTTCATACACCAAAATAGCAAAACAAAAGTTGACAAAGAAAAAAAACAATCACTTCAAACAACCCGACTTCAAATGTTAGTAAAGAAACAGTGTTATACCTGGTCATGCTGTGTCTTCAGTTTAGCTAACTCATGCTCAGCCTGTGTTGTCCAGTAGGTAGGTGTATAGGAACAGGGAATAAACATAAATCATAATGGAAATATAGCATATGTGTGAGTTAGCTGTTAGATGTGGTCATAAGGAAAACTAAATCTAGTATTTTAACCAGACCCATAGCCTGAAGTTGAGGGAGGGAAAGAGTGTGGTGAGTGTCCACATACGGGTTTTACTGAGTGATAGAAGAGCAGTTTTGAATTGTAACTGAAGCAAAGTGAAGCGTAATAACGATACACATTTTTTCATCTAACATATTATGCCCTTTTCTGTTTGAATGTGTTGGTGTGTTGAAAACTTAGCTTCAGTTACCATTTGGCTATTAGCCTTTATGACTGAAGTTGCTTGTCTATCATCTCACCACACTCAACTAACATACTAAACCCCAGAAATGATTTCACAATCTTGGATTTGATATGGGCAGGATTCAAATTTGGGTATGATTGGAGTCCACCATTATCCCTCAAATAACTTATGGCTTTCGGTCTGGTATATATACAAAATTATAATGACAAAAATAATATATGATTAAAAATGATCAATATAAGTATGTATAATAGCCCAGAAGAAAACTGGTTAATTACATTATTAACGGTGAGCCAGGGCCACTATGCGTTATATAAGTAACCTGCTAATAGTAATACGTTGGATTTGTTACATTAGGAAAATGTTGGCGCCTTCTACGTTATCAATATTAATATATCACTAATGACTATTATTTGAGTTACTGCATAGAGAGTATCATTATAAGACAGGACATCCAAGGTCTAAATTCCAGTTGATAGCCTGTCCATTTTCCATATTATACCCACTAGTTTGACTCTTTTGAACAGGATCTTAACTGGGTTTTAAAACCAGTTCCAAAACCTGTTGAATAGCTGTCCATTGTCCATATTTAACCAACTGGTCTTAATTAATGTGTTACCTAGATTTTACTGGAATTTAGACAAGGGATTACATCCACTAACAGCATTCTCTTAGCTATTAGTAGTTGACTTATTTCTGGTTCATTATCCCCCAAGTAAAGTAAATTGAGCTCCCGAGCCTATTCTCTGCCAACTACAGTGTTGAAAAAGGAAATTGGATGTTTCTGAAACTTCCGTTGGTATATAAAGGCACTATATTAGATGAACTCTCACTCAGTATTCTTATGTATCAAAATAATGGTGTGATTTTTGTAGACCCATGATGAATTTTGAAGTGACAACTGTATATTTTTTAGTTTTGTAAGTGGAACTATATATCTTTTTTATTTTGTATATTTAAAAAATGCTAACATATGAATACCACAATCTGTCTTTATTAATTAGTATCTTTTTATAAAAACAATAACAACAGAGAATGATTGCAAACTAAGGTGGTGATTTGTTTATTTCTAACACTGAAACACATTTTTTTTTGGGGGGTGGATAAAACCACCTTGTGTCAACAGTAAACAACAAAACCAGGAAAACCATGTGCGTGGGTTCATAGTGTAGCCCGGAAAACCGGAAACACCACCACATGTACATAGGATCTGCGTTACAAACCACTATATTATGATGACCCTGTGGACAGATTTGGTCATGTGACATCATCCTATACAAGGTCATATGATAGGGCACATGATCTACTTTAGCATATGAGATGTACTAATGAATAGACTGTTAACAGGTTTTTGTTTCTGTGGCTGGCTGGATTCGTGAGTGGGTGCTATTTACTTACAAGTCGTATTTATGCCAATGAGATGCCAACTTAATTCAATGATAGGTGCATCATTCTTTGTAAATTTGTGCATACTTTTCACTTTGTATATTTGAGAATTGTACATGAATGAGGCATCAGTTTGTTTTGTCTTTCACTTAGATTCTTTTTCCTGTTTTTCTTTTCATTGCTTCTTATATCATTATAGGTACACTGCTTATTAATGTTATTTCATATTCTACTGCACTTAGTTATTCAAACATGTTATTTTAATTGGGGCAGATGTGTACTCAAGTAGGTTTTTGTCTTCTACTTTTGTTAGCATATTTTAGGCCAAATTTGAAATTGTGCCAGAATGTTTCAAACATTAGTAGACTGTGAGTATGAAAAATTCAACTCATGGCTGTAATGGTAACAATTACAACTCGGAGTCATAGCTACAGTAAATCTCCATGATCAATGTATTGAGCAGCCTCTACCTGGCTTTCTGCTTAAACGCTTGTCCATTTTCAGTCATGTAGCAAGCCTTCATACATGTAGCATGAGAATACAAATCCTTTTTTTGGAGTAAAATTATCTTGTTTGTCTAAACCTGTGATAACATATTACAGAACATTGCCAGGGTACAGTGTTCTCGTACAAAGTGTCCCAGATACTTGGGTAGAAGGGGGACAAAAAGCCCTACAGGACAACATTTTGATGACATGTGACGCTTCAAGTATAAATTACACTCTATGTTTTCCTGAGGCGGTTCACAACATCCCAGGTACTTGGGTAGATCCAAAATGCCTTACATCGTGTTGATGACATGTACCGCTTAAAGCATGAATTATGTTCTATTTTCTGATGTGGTTCACATCAAATTTTATTACATATTTCCATTTTTATTCACCACATGTCACATATTTTCCGTCCCAATTAGGTTTTAAAATTCTGGATATTGCTGTGTTCCCCTCCTCCCTACCTCCCTCCTCAGGCTATGCACATGCCCCTTTCCTGGTACCGGTGCTATTATTAGATGCGTGTAACATCTGTGGAATTTGATACACATAATGCTACTGATGGTGCAAATTGAGGGTGAAACAAGCACAATATATTGTTCATTCTATAGCTCAAAGATAATGTTTTGTTCAAACATGTTTTTAAAAATTAGACAAATCCCATACATTTTTAAAAAAATTCCCAATAGAAGGGGATTAAAATATGATGTTGTATGATGGTATTAAATCATGAGGTGAAATAAATGGGGCACACAGCTTTGAGATCATCAATATATGACCATTGTCTCTGGCATACATGGTGCATCACAAATTAGGATTCTAAAAAATACCCTTTTTTAGCCCTTTAAAAAAATTAATTTTATTTAAATTTCGCTGCGCAAGATTTGGAAAGTGGTACCTATACCATTATTTGCTTCATATGTAAAAATTTGTTCTACCGTAGCGCATTTTTTTCCACTGAAAATAATAATCATCACTATGGTAGAAAGATGTTTACTGCATGAAAATGTATATGAGATACACCCTCTTGCCGTGAAAAGTTGCATTTCATGAGCATATCTGATGTGATTGTGAACAGCATTTTAATGTTGTGACTAAAAGACTTGGTTTTATTTGGTCCATATTGGTTATCCTATTCCGTTGAATAAGCTATAACAATAGTGGACCTAATGAATGACATGAAGTGCAGTGCAATCATACAATTTAGAATAGCCTATAGTCTCTTGACAAATGAAACTTGGCTCTGACGGTACCCATGATAATCTATCAATATTTTTTCCCCACATAGTCTTTCAAAAAAAAAAATTAACACCTTTGCCTAGAAAATGCACATTTCTCTTTGTAAAAACCAAATACAACATGCAAATTCTAAACAGCAAGTCGCATACCAAATCAAATCTTGCATACCGTATCCATACATCCTTGACCTTGCTTACCTGTGTTGAGCCAAACTTTTTGCTTTCCACCGAGCGTGGCGACCCGGGATCGACAGAACTGAGGTTCATGCTCCGCGACAAACTGGACGTCGTTGAGCCAATGGAGCTGATAGAACTAGTACTGCTGTGTTTATCTCGGCTTGTGTTGAGCGTGTCTGGACGGGTGGGGGGTTTACCCCGCACTTTGGTGACTTTGTGTACGGGCGCAAATAGCCCATGTTTCTGTGTGCATTGGAAGTATCTGGGGGAAGTTTATGAAAAAAATTGTGTTAAAATTATATCAATAAAAATATAAAAATTCAGAAACTTTGTATAGACCTTCCGGAAAAGGAGTCGTTACTCTGTGTTTCATGCCAATAAGGCAATCTTCAGACATCCTATACACTTCAATGATTTTATTACGCTCTGCTCTTTCGGCATTGAGCACTTTATTCAATAGATAGTCAAACCATGAAATATTGTCGATTTTCATGAATTATTGCTGATCAATAAAAATATAGATTACTTTGAAAATGTTATCGTTTCTCAACTTGGTATTATCTTCAAATCAGCACCAAATACATAACTAATTACCTTTACCAAAACGGACAAGCTGTAGGCTATAAAAATTCAGTTTTGTGCATGTTTATTCCTATATCATTTCCATTCCAATTGTTACCGTTTTTGGTGTTTTTTTACACAAATAAAAGTTATTCCAATGAAAAAAGATGGAACTCATTTCCCACTTTCTGCTTTTTCATTCAACTTTTATCCATACACCAATTTTCATTTTTGTCTATTATTTATTTGTTTTTTATTGTTTTGTTTTTGTCATTTACTATAGTTCAGTCAGTTCCAAATTGGCAAAACCTGTTAACAGCAGCGTATGAATTCAGAAGAGCGTCGCACGTAAAACGCTCGCATGGCGCAATAAGGCGCGCAATGTCGCAGTATCATTGCATGCGTGACGCTTGTTTATGCCAAAATCACGCTTATACGCTTATACTTTTGCGTGCGGATAGATAAAAACCAAATATTTTCTGCCAATTTGGAACTGATTAAACTATATACGCCTTTACTCGACCTGCTTTTATCATCCTGACTAGACGGGTTCCAGTTTCAATTTAATGTATTATCCATAAGAGCCATCCTAATGCTTTGGTCAGTGTCGCAGACATGTTTACAGCGTATTCCGAAGCATTACCATAATGTGTCAACATACCCCATGGCTAGAGTCTGCACCATCACACACGACTTACATAACACATTTCCAACCACATTCTATAATATGTGTAACTAAAATGTAATAGTAGAGTCTATGGAGGACTCGGTAGATTTGAGGTGAAGGGAATGTGCCGTTGAACAGTATTGCCTTTCTCCACTTTCGTATAATGAATAACTTCCATGTCATACCAATTTTTGGTGTATTAGTTGGTCTCATTTCTAGAATGTTTTCATTATTTCACAGATTTCATCAAATTTGTTTAGAATGAGTTTTCACCATATCAAAATAATATTTCCTTTAATACAAATATATATATACATTTTCAATAAAAGTCAAAATTGCTAATTTTAATGGTGAATGCGAAATATGCAACAATGATACCTGTATACACCTAACACAAAAAGTCCCGGACCAGTTTTTGGATAGTTTTGAAGTTATGCTTGTTTCAACCAAAACAATAATTGCACTACAATTGGGTTTCTATGGGATATCATTGCTTAGTATGTGATTACGCAGTGAAAATGTGTGTGTGTACAGACTCCCTGTCGATGCCTGTTACCCATTCATCCAGATACCTGACTGGTTCAGATAGCACACATTGGACAATACAAATCAATGATATCCCAAAGGAAACCAATTCTAGTGCAACCTTGTTGTCATTAGTCGACCACTAGTCGTGGTTATAGATATCATCATAACTTTTAAAAGTATCCATTTTTATGAATGAGGCATCAAACTATGGAGAAGAAATTTGCTCATTTAATGTTTATCTCAGATTTTTGGTACCGATTATAGATTTTGGATTAGCCAACATCAAAGTGCCTGGTCTGGAACTTTTTGTGTTAGGTGTATTTCAAAATCATGCAGAGACACAAAAAAGACTCTTTTCTATTTCTTCTTTACCTTGTTCCTGCCACAGCGCCATCATTCTTGCCCTGTTCTTCGTCTAATTCCACACCGGCCCATTCACCCTTAGCAAACTCTGTAGTACCCATGTATCGTAGCGTACCTAGCCTGGTACCGCTAACCAGAACCCTATCGTTAACCTGTCAAGGACAAATAATAGCCATTTATCAACTTGTCGCTAGTACATGTGGGAAGAACTTTCAGTTTCGTAAGACACTTACGACCCCTCTAACATATCATAGTTTGATCATGTTGTAATTAATGTATATTTATAGATGTTCAACTTTTGATTGGATTGATTTGACTAAATGATCTGTATAACATTTTGGTTGCTGATATTTTCATGGCAAGTGTTTTAAAAATGATCTTGATTGAAAGAAAGGGCACAACTAAAACAGTCATAGTACTAGTAATTGTCAGATAATTGCCTAATATCTGATAAAACATATTTTAATGTTGTAAAGAAAATAATCCCACAAAATGCCTGATATCAGGGAACTGTCCAAAAACTCATATCCCTGTAATCCTTCACACTGAGTTAATGACCAATCTTTGTAGCAGGATTCATCATTTATAGGTCAATAAATGTGTATGTGTTGTTCCTAGAGAAATAAGACAAATCAATGCATGCGCGCTGATGTTGATCTGTGAATAATGGCAAGACCCTGCAGGGGGAGTGCCATTGTGAGCTTATCAACATTTGCGCAAGTGCATTGATTTTTCTGATTTTTCGAGAATCATAGCATACGCATGCATTGACCTAATTCATACACGACACTATACAAATCAAAATTCATAATTTGAGCATAATTTTGATCTATATAAAAAGGAATAAAAACATGTTAACAAATTTGCTAACACCCGCAGTGAAAATCGGCGATCCCGCGATTCCTAAACAATGAATCAAGACAAAGCGTGTGGCGAGCGCACTGACACGCACACACGGAGTGCATGAACCACTTTCAATGCACTCCGCGTATTTTAGTTTCTTGCTTACTGATTGGTTCAACACTACTAGAGTGTATGAATCCCTTTTAACAGTTTTATTAACAACTGTTATGATAATGCTGTCCATGTGCGCATGCTGTCAGATATCATGGTTCAATGGACGCATATCACATGAGGTTGAACTCGCGTAAAGTACGCGAGTTCAACCTCATCCCCAAAATGGTGCGACGTTCATCCGTGGTGCGCACTACGTAAGCTCGACCTCACGGCTCTGATTGGTTTGCGGTATTTTGTGAGTTTTCAAAAATGCGCGCGAAGCTGATCGAAGCATATGCAGCGTCCGCGTATGTCGTACTGTGGCCAGGAGATTATGTGTCGTAGGTCTATTGTCTTTTAAGATTGAGCATTCACTCTGTGTGGAAAGGTAATTAATGAGGGAATAGATCAAATCTATTCTACTATATCAACCAAAAGTACATCAGTCAAGGCTTTTCAAAATTGTATTGCCACGAATGAGAACAAATATAAACAGAAAGAAGTCCTTAATTAGGGACTGTCCCTTACATTTTGCAAAGGAAACCTGTTTGAAAATTGAATTGAGGGAAGTGCTTTTAAACAATCCAACATCGCCTGAATACGGTCAAGATACTTTCCTTTAAGAAATGCAAATTTTAAAATAGATTCTGTCTAGACCATTGTTTCTCAGCAGGTAATTTGATCAAAAGTCCCACCTAAAGTTTAGAGCTCTTCGAAATAGAATTCTGTTGCTAGGATCACATTTTTTGGATCGGAATTCCCTGGGTTTGAACCCTGTTTTCGTTTGACTAAATATATCAGAATATGATTTCCTCTTGTAAAGCATCACAGTGTAATTTGCATGCGAGCCAGACAACCACCACCGTATAAAAACCCGATCAAATTTGTCTGACGATCTCCATTCTGGTTACAATGCATACGCTAATCAACAAACCACACTTATGCAATTGCAGACCACATGCAGGAATCTGTAGACCTCTATTTTGTTCATGACAATTTGATCAACGTTGTTTCCCAAGCCTTAAATCTATTCTATTATGCCATAACAAGAAGACAAGACAAGACGACATGCAATTAGAGGAAACAATACAAAAGTAAAACCAACTAAACTAACTAGGCTAATCTAATTAACTACATAGAAAGACAAGTTAGACTACCGTACACTCTACACAATAGAACCTACCTGCATACTAGCCTGTCGACTTCTTTTAGTTTTTGTTCTTTTCGGTGGCATTTTGTCTTCTTTCTCAAATTGTCAACTCTTAAAAAACTTCAATATCTCCTATCTTTCAATGGTTATATTCCACACGTCTAAAGTTTTAAACGATCAAAGTTTACACACAATGGCTGGGTCAATAATTGACTACCGAAGATTCACTACACGTTGCACGCATTACTACTAGTGTACTTATTTATCAGGACACTAAACAGACAAGTGAGTAATTAAGTTAGGAAATAGTTGTCATCAAATCATTTCGCCAATTTTTATTTAGTTGCCTGATAATTTTCGGAGGATTCAATTTGTTATAAAACAACTATGCTAACAAAATATATGTGTTATTTCTAACATTTCTGACTCAGTAAGCGGTTTCTGCACATTTGTTAACTATTTTTTTAAATATATGCTTTGTACGATAACTGTCCAGAGGAACGAATGGTAATTTTTGCATTAAGGAAAAATTTAGCCCCTTGAAAAATAAATACTGAAGATACAAGGGTCTTAACATGAGGATATGAAATGTCGGTAAGGATTTACGAATGTGCTGCGTAAATATGATAATTAAATTTTATGAGTGTGTGTTGACTGTTTGCATTATACAAGAGATCAATCATGTGTAGACATTTTATGACTGTCTTGATTGTACGCAGTAGAGAAGGGATACATCATTCATAGGCATGGAGGGCTCAGAACCTAGCAGCTTGTATCTGATCATTTTGTAATTTTACATCGTGGAACACCTGTAGGCCTAATCTATGACAAACTTAGCATATTGCAGGTATAGCCGCTGCGATAAATAACAAGTAGTTAGAATGAGGGGATCCGAGTTGTCAGCATTACATGTAGTGTCACATAGGCTAACGCAGTTAATGCATTTCTAAATATTGGGTGTTCAGGATTAGTAAATGGAAGCAATTAGTGACACTTTTCTTTTAAATCCGCGGCCTCCCTCCCCTATGGTACAAAACAATTTGGAATAGTTTATATTATGTATACAAACTAGTTACATTGTCAAGTATAGCTATTCAAAACTTATTATACAGCAGGCATTGGCCCTAAAGAAAGGATTGCTATTTGAACATGTGGTAGGCCCACTTGCCTCGAAACAGGAAGATGAATTTCTAGTATTCAGTTTCACTATCAACAAAGTTTGCAAACATTATTTATCAATATAGATGCTTATGAAGGCAAACTCAAACTTGTAAATTCACTAACATTCCAAAATAGATTTTAAAAAAAATTGGCAGTGTGAGAATAATTAGATGAAAATAATCATTTTCTGATAGTTTAGTTTGATTGTATGTTTATATAGCACACACTCATGTTTGCGTGGATGCCAACATTGTTAATCATATCTACAAAAAACATGTACATACTTCAGGCACTTGTCCAAAGAAAATACTACGCAAGTTGCTATTTTCGCAGGCATTTTAATTTCAAGAATTTGATGGATTAACGCAGAAATGCTCAATGAATTAATCGTTGTTGTATTGTTAACATTCATGTTAAGAATTTAGAACAGTTGCTTATAAAATTAAAAAGTATAACAACTACCTGCATTCCCCAAAATGACAACTACAATGTAATGAAATATAATTATGTGAATGATAGTATTGACATATGGAAATGACTAACACTGTTTAGAAACTGTCAACACTTTTGTTGCTGCCAGGGTAGAACATCATTTAACCCACTTTTGATTCTTGATTCAGAAACACTCTGTGAAGTATAACTAGGCCAACTTTTCATGGCTTACCGGTTACAATAACATATCTATATCGGGAATGCATGGTATAGGGATGGAGGCCGGGTTTGTGAATACATTGGTGTGTGACTATAAGACTGAAATGTTATAAGATATGATATGCCTAAACATCATCAAATAGCACCGTCTGGATGTAATTGGATACATATCTATCTATCCATCGAGACATCTAAAATGCAATGATTGGTTAAATTGAAGCTGTGAACATTGATGTTTGCATGTTAATGAGCCTAATTAAGTGAGATATACCGGGCATATACAGCATTTAGAATGTTATGGGAGTAGAATTTTGCAACAATAAGTTGGCATGTTTATTGACAATGTTTCCACAACTTTGGTGACAATCTGAAAACGTGACCGGAAACTGAATATTTGCATTGTTCTTCTCCTACTCAACTCACATTAAAATTAATTTCATATTTAACATAAACCTTTCCCTATGGTGTGAGGGGTCACAAATTTACAAGTGATGAGTGATAAAGAAACACAGGTTCATAATTGGCTCCTTTAAGGCCTCAAAAAATCATAGTTATACATGCATTGAATTGTTAGTTCATCAGGCTATTTATATGTCATTTTTTCTTTCCATCATTAGATTAGAATATGCCAGGAAGAGTAGTTAGTAAATTGGATATTTTTATACGACCATGAGCTATCAATTTGGATTTTTAAATTTATCAAGCACCATTTTTTGAGTTGCTAATGCTTACTATACTACTGTATTTATTTTATATAAACTTGTTGTTGAAAATAATGATTAATGAATAGGCTACAATGGAAAGATGAGATTTGTTAAATCGCTGACTTTCATGAATGAGGATAATTCACTTTTATGTAATTTAGCTTTTCGATTGAAAAAATATAAATCTAACATTTTGAGTTACAAACAAGTACTTTTTATAGTCTTTTTAATGATAATCATGACCACTGAATAAGTCCACTGATACATTTATTGCATCAGCAGTGACCAATTAAAAAATCAATAGAATTGAAAACAATAATCTATACTAATGAAAAGGGTTCAGGTCAATGATTATGGCAGTATGTTCAGATTGATAAAGCTTCACATTGAATTGTAATATATGGCTAGAATATTTGCAAAATAAGTTAACACTTTCCTCGAGGCTATAATGTTACCATATACAAAACTTTTTCAGAAACCTTTTGCAACTTTTAAAGTCTATCTCAAGATTTACTGAACCAATACTAGGCATATTTATACTTATTTCAATGCATTTCACATGGTGATTACAAATATGGTAATGAAATTCAACAATGTTGACATTTTTAAAACATTTGGTGACATTTTGGAATGCATGGATACAGGCATTTTAAGGTTACATTTCTTGTCAAATTTGGTCTATTTTAGCAACAAAATTACATATATTTTTATCACATATAGTACTTTTATAAGAAAATAATATGATGATAGTCAATAATTCTAGTTGAAATGGGATACAAGTGACACAATTCATCTAAAACTATCACAATATTTGTAATTGTTCATGTAAAATATACCTAAATTCGTATTTTATTCATTTTTAGGCCAAATCGTGCCATATGGCACGATGCTTGTAGATTAGGGATAACTGCTAGCAAGTATGCATATTGCATGAAACGCACAATGAACTGAGCCTGTGTTGCCTGCATTAAATCTAAAGTCTCCAGACAGACACATGATATAGATAGAAGCAGGTCCAATTTGTGGAATTAGTTTGTTGTAGTAAAGACATTGCAGAGATGTATTAAAGGTATATGTGATCTTTCCAGGGAACGCCCTCAACATCGAAAAAAAATTGAAAGCAGATTTTCTTGCAGATTTACATTTCTGATCATAAATCGTACATACATTCATACATACACCCCTACCTCCCTACGCACATACATACATACATACATTCCAAGTTACAGGGCGATACGATTCTTAATTACTTCAAAATCATGGTTTTGGAGTGAAAATAAACAGTTTATATTTTCACTCTAAATTCACTCTAAAATCATGATTTTGAGGTTATTAGGAATCGTATCGCTCTGTAACTTGGAATGTATGAACGATTTATGATCAGAAATGTAAATCTGCAAGAAAATCTACTTTCTAAAAAAAATCATGAATAGAGGGCGCTCTCTGGAAAAGATCACATAATATGCCTTTAATTACCTGTAGCTGTAGCATATGATTGATTGCATGTTGAGGTTAGTGTAAGCTATTCTAGGTGTACTATAATAGCCTGGCTCTAGCTAGACCTCTATTTGTTTGTACTTTGCTACACTAGATGGGGGTTGTACAGGCCTGAATCAAACCTTAGAATTCACTATCTACACTCTTTGCAACTGAAAGTAGGAACATGTGGTCAGTGCATACAATTGATAGATGCAGCAGTTACACAACACAATCACCAGCGTAGTAAACCACTGGAATAGGCTCTGACGTCATATTCATACTTCTGGTTCAATCAGTAGTTGATGAATGGAGTACATAGCAAGCTACAGTGTCTAAATGAATGTATATTTACAAGCCACCTGAAAGATTTTCAGTCAAACTTTAAGTAGCATACAGAAATAGTGGATATTCTAATCTGGTGTAAGGGTACTCAGGATATGCCAGTTCTGTGTTGCCGCACTCAGAATAATTATATCGATATATTAATACCGCCTAGCATATATCACGAGTAAAGAAAAATGAGGGAAATCATGCTTAGATTGTTGGGGGTTATATTGAACCACAATTTAGGGATTTTGTGGGTGATAGGTCAACATTTGTTTTACCACATGTTGAATTATGTTATTTTATTAAATTCATTTACATGCAGAATTGTGACTCAAAGTCAAGTTACCCCTCATTGGAATTGAATTAAATGATTAAACTGCAACTTGGATATGATTTCAAAATCCAGGAAAATAGCATCAATGGACATCAAGTTCTGTAACACAAATCTCACACAACCTGAGTACGATCCACAAAGATGGCTCAAATTCTACCCCAGCCAGCGGCATCCATTCAGACAATGGCCTAAAGCACTACTCCTGTTTGTCTCACCTTGAGTTGTGTGTTTTCCTGTTCTTCCCCATCCCCGTCAATAGATTCCTGTACAGTTGCGACATACACTTTCTGCTTTAGCACCTTCTCATAAGGTATGGACACCTATCATAACATTTAGTGACAACATAACATATTAAAACAAACATGCCAACAAACACACCAAACAATACAACAAACAATTAAACAAACAAACAAATGATAGGACAGCAGAGCATGAGTCCGTCCTGATGTTACGAGATACACTCACACATAAGAATCACTGGGTTTGACCTTTTGTGTGGTACATCTGTATTCAAAACTACAGGGTTCATGTGCCACCATGTGATCCCTATCATAGAGGTCACATGTGCATACCCTAATATGTAACCCATTCAAACCAAACTAAGAATCGATCAATAAACCAAGAATCGTTCTATACTAGGAAAAATAAGTTTTTTTTAAAGCTTGAAAAAATAAAATTTTATTAACATTTGAACAGTCAAATTGGTACAGGATAAACAAAATACTAATAATTTAGTGATGTGACCATCTGCATGTTGTATACGAAAATAAAGTGGGTTGTACTTGTTGAGTTGAGCGATTGAACTTTGAAAGAAACTTATATTATGATTTGTCAAAGGTCAGCACAGCCAGTTTGGGGTTTTGAGAGAGTTACATATACATAGCCATTGGCAGGTGTATGTGTGGTCAACTCCAGTGATTCTCATATTAAATATGTTACCACAAGCTCACCTTAAGACCTGTGTGCTCCTGGCCTCCATCCTCCGATGAACCTGACACTTTCTTCTGCAGTGCTTCCTTACTGGACGAATTTGGCAGTTTTGAATTTGACCCTCTCGGCGACCCCACCCGTGTCCCCATCCTGGGGGCGGCCGGCAATCCCGATGGCCTTGATATCTGAGCTGCATTTGCAGCGGCTCCACCACCGGCCTTTGGTGTGGAGCTACTAGGTTCTCTAACAAGTTTATCCGGCCTGGCAAACACACCTTTTTTTGCTTCACACTGAAAGTATCGTATACCTTTGACGGATCCGTCATTCTTTCCCAACGGATCATCCAGAACCACTCCGGCCCATTCGCCGGCGGCAAATTGCGTGGTGCCAAGAAATTGTATACATCCATGTTTTGTGTTACTGACTACAACACGATCTCCTATTTGGAAATTGTCTGAGCCTCCATTGGCAGTGCCTCCATTGGCACTACTGACACTCTTCTGTGAGGAAAGCGATTTTACTGTCCGGTCGGCATAATTGGTCGCTTCTGATGGTCGCATACCCGCAGCCCTTGCTGATTGTGCAACGGCATCTGAACAGAAGGGAACAAGAGGGGAAACATTTTGGTATTCATAGTTCTCCACAAGTAATATTGTTGGATAAATTATAAAGATGAATAAGTGCTAGTGCTTAACAATTATTCAGTTCAAAAAAGAAAATATACCTGATCATCCTACAGTCTTATTCTCAATTCAAATGGCACAGATCAGCAAATCATATACCTTTTGAACCGGTAGTTGCCACCTTCTGGTACTGGGCAACATCAATGAGGATCCTGGGGAATTTATTAGAAACAATACAGTACACACAGTTCTGTTTTTGCTAATATAGAAAACCATTTGATTCACATTTCATACATCAATAATGGAAACTATTGACACATGAAACTCAATAATTGCTTTTTTCCTTAATATCTTCTTTTCCCCATAAGCATGGAGATTGATAATATGTGACGTAATGAGTCGGATGTTGGGAATATTGATTTTGAGTTATAGGTCAAAAGAAGTGACAAATGTGTAGGTTTTATTTTGTTTTCTCAATTGGCAAATTGTTTGAAACTTAAAAACTAGAAGTTCAATTTTAGTGGGGGTTGGACCGTACTGTAGCATTTTCCACCTACTTCTTCTAAATGACACAGACAAATATCAACATTGAAAACTGCCGACATGCGACTCATTTTGCTTGATCACGTCACATATAACAATAGCCGTAATACTGAATTGGAAATTCTACAGTTCATCTCCGGTTTATCATCTCTGTTTGTATCGCAATGGAGTGTTGCTATACTTTATCAGTATCAATTATGTTTGCAGTTGAAATGATAACACATATCAGCCATTCGATTCCAGTTCTTTGTGGAAATCAAATCCTGAACATGTTGAGAGGAATTACAGCTAAATATATCCACATAGTGTAACAACAAAGGAATCATTGCAATACACCGCACTCATTAATTAACTTAGTATACTAGCTCCACAAAAAGTTACATGACGATTTGATTATGACACATAAAAGATTGTTTCATTGTAATGTTTTAAAACGTGCTGATATCAATTCAATTGAATCACCCTATCAAATGATATTTTTAAGTCTAGCCTTACACTATCCTTTCCTTTGGTTACCCATGTCTCATACAAAACTGGGAACAGGCACATAGTAATAAGCGTGACTTGTCGTGGGTGGGGGGTTTCCAGGTTTAGGTAGATTTTCCCACAAGATAAAAAGGCACATTTTTTCAATATTGAAAATCAGATTGTGCCCCTTTAACATATTAATTTGTGTCACCAGATAGACATCAAAACCCACAGTGCCCACCGCGTGGTATAGATCATAACACTCCTACCCTGGATGTCTGAGCCAACAATGTCAGGCTCATTATACCAACTCCCAAGCTAGCTCTTGATGGTACATACATGTCAATATCCTGATTTGAGGTAAAGAATTAGTTTTACAAACCATGTATATTATCATGGAAGATTGCCAAATGCCAATAAAAGTGATTTGCTTGTTTTTGAAACATCAGCCAAAATAATGGGTGAATCATTAAAAGTAACATAACAATATAAACAGTAAATAAATAAAATTAAAAAAAACACTGCTGCTATAAATCACATCACTTCATTTTACCAGGTATTTATCAATTTGTATTTAATTTCATGAAATTCCTCCATAACATTTCAATTTGGCCCACTCTTCCTCCATGTATTGCATAGAGGCCACTTGTTATCAATGTATTAAAATAAACCCCATATCTTTTCAGGGAAGACATCATCGCTGTTCTGTCAAAACCTTGTATGTGTTACCGACCCTTCACCATGTATAAAGTAAAACTGTCCAACGGTTATGCATAGGAAGTGTTGCTTTATACATGTTCAGGGGCAAGAGCACTCTTACAAGGTTTTGATAGATGTGTGTTTGGCCCTTGAACATGTTTAGAGCAGACTGCCCAAAGGTTATACATAGGAAATATTACTTTATACATGCTGAAGGGCCGGATAGAGACACAAGGTTTTGACAGAACAGCAACAACATGAGAAAACATGGGAATTTGGGATGAAAAGACCTAAAGTTCACTGAATGTACACACAACTGAGAATTTTTAAAGTGAGGAAATGTCATCATCTCTGCTAAAGAGGCGATGCTTCCCATAACCTACATCATTATAGGTTATATTATAGGTCAACAGGAACCAAATGATTGTGTGTATTACTATAGTATTGAGTTTACTGTCAAGTTCATCCTGAGTATGTGCCATATTTTAGGAATGAGTCTTCATTGGTCTCAGCAAATGTGTATGATTCAGTGTCGCTCATCAAGCCAGGGCACTATCAAAACGGTCACTGCTATTTTATTTACTATCAGCTCCAAATTGGTGAGCCTCCTTTCAACAGCGAATTACTAATAATACAAGCAGGGTTGGCACGAAAATGTTGTTGAAAAACCATTACAAAAATAATCATAATTGCCAAATGTGTTTCCACAAATTGGCACTATTAAAGTTTTCTGAAGTGAATACAAGGAAAACTAACTTGTTGACAGGAAATTGAGCCTTGCCCGTTAACCCACGTCAGAGGTTACATCCGGTCACGAGGCACTTTTTTCCCGCCATCATTTTGTCTCGGGGTTCACACCGCACCATTTCGTGCATTCTGTCTTGTGTCTGCAACCACAACACACTTGCTCAGAGGAGTATAAAATAATCAATTGTATCGCTCGATCTCGTTTTCTTCGCTTCACGGACGTCTCGTTCAATTAATTTACGGCTGTCGTCGCCAAATGTTAAGTATTTATACCAAATCGGTTGATCTTCAGCCGGTTTTTTGGTTCCGTACGAGGAAGAAAATGTACTCTTATTCGAAGTTCTGGATTATAGGCTGGCCGTCATATAGTACGAGCGATGCGCTGACTGCACCATCACCATAGTCGAGGGCAAACTACGGCAAAGAATATCATGGTTTCTATACCTGCCAATCCGACTCCTGAGGATACCGTGTACATGTGGCAAGCAAATCAGATAAATGTAGGTGAGAATATGCTATGTTACAATCAATCAGGAGATGGCTAGAATGGGTATATGTGTGCCAATATTTTGTTATCCTCGAAATATTATCTTGGTTTTATTGCAATTTGCAATGAATATTCCAAACCTATTTGGCTACCGCTTGCGTCATATACGGCTAGTCAAAAATGGGCTATAAATATCTTTGTATTGGCGGTAGGGCTAAAATAATCGGGCTTGTTATCCTGGTTACATTTGTTCCTCCTTTTCAATCGGGATTAAATCTCATTATACAGATCTTATGTGTATGCCTATGTAATAAATTTAAATTGATCGTTTCTCTGCAAGACCTATTCAGGTTCTTGTATTGTAGGAAACTGACACGTTTATGTGGGTTAGGATAGGTGCTTGCTTTGCTGGGTTTACAAATCTGTTATCCTTACAATAGCATGAATAAGCCGATAAGTGGGTTTTTGGTAGGTTTAACAATCAGAATCGATTGGATACGCCAGCCACCTTCCATTGAATACCTGGTTTGTCATACGAGCGTTCTGGATCGATGTATTGAACTCGTCCCGGTAAATCAGTCGAGAGACTCATGCCACTGTTTCAAAATTGTATGTCCAAATAAATAAATAAAATAAAAATAATATGTGATATAGCGGGTATAGTATTTTAATTTATAAAAGGCTGTACTCCGGCTAGACGTTTGGGAAATGCTATTTTCAGTGGTTCCTTTATCCTTCGGTACTCTAGGAGGTTTAATAATTAGGTTTCGGTTTATTTGACTCCCAAATATTTTAAGGTTAATTTGGTCAGCATATAGGGGCATCTTTTATCGGTGCTTTCATTTAATCCCGCATTTAATATAGGACGGTTTTGATCTAGCCAGGTCGTCTTAATAATAGAGGGCGCTATTTGTATTACGGGCGTTGCATTCATTACGGGCTTTCATCCGGGGCGCTCTCCGGGAGGGATTTATGTGGCTCGCTCGCCTGTCTGTGTCGATTTGTTTACAGCTTTCGCCAGAAAACCTAACATCGTAAATAACAGTTAGTGTTCCAGCGTTTGAGGGTAAATATGTAGAAGTTAATCTTGATCTCATCGGCGGGGGTAAATTATGTTTGCTGCCGGGTCTTTTAAAGTTTTGATTTTTTACGCCTGACGTTTTTTATGCCATGAGTTTCCTCTGCCTTTTCAACCTACTCTACTGTTAAAATAATCAGTCAATCTTTCTCGAGAGTGGGTATGCTTTTGCTCACCGTGTATAGTCTTTGGTTTGCTGTTACTCATCAGGGCATAAATAAGATTAAATAATATAAAATTAAAAATCAAAAATCAAAATCAATTGTCCTTTTCTGCATAATATCACTGTTCTCCCGGTGTGCATATATTATATAACATTTGTAAATGGTATATTCTGCTTGTTTTGCTGCTGTTTGTTTGCTTGTTTATCACTTGCAGATAATTGTTTTGAAGCTATCCATCAATGTGTTGCCACACACGTTACTGGTCCAGTCACCTTCATCTTACTTACCCATGCACCATTTCTTCAAATATTCAACCAGCATCGATATTTCAAGGTTTATCGTATTCCAGTCAAAGTGCTGTCTTCTTTTCAAAATACTAATGGGAGCACGGTATAAAGTCTGAAGTAGCTGGTCTATTATACAACTCGCAGCCATGGTAATACGCTGGTTTAACCGTTTATGCCTTCGAATGCACAGTGATAGTCAAACGCAATGACCCCCTGCTTCATCAAGCCAGGCACACCAAAACATCGTGCTTTCGTTTAGCAGCAGTAATAATGTGCAGTAAGTTGTCATAACATAAGTCGATGCATATTTAAATGACGAGGCTAACCTGTCTTCGTTGACCATGCATCTGTAAACCTTTTCTGATCAGAAGGGATATACTAAAGTGTTCAGCAGATAAAATGGTCAGGTGCACAAATATTAGAAGCTGCTTCCAACGTATGATTGCTATCCGGATTAAAGGTCTATGCCTTTGCGTCAGTCAACATTGAGGGCCTGTTTTCATCTGCAATCCAGTCAGTAATAGGCTAATTTACACTAGCCCTAATTCAGGTACCGTGGTGGATTTTCTATTACAGTCCATATGTTTACATTAATTGAATATTAATTACTACTGTATTTGTACTTGTAGTGTCGTTATAGTCCGTCGGATAATGGGTCACGACCTTCTCCATCACTGATGTTAAAATTACTATTTATTACATATAGAGTTGTTGCTCATCAATAACGGTAATTTAAAAAGTAATAATAATTATAATAATAATAATAATAATAATAATAGGGGGAATGAAAAGACATGAAAGAAAAATACAAATATAAATAAAATTTGCAAATATGTTAGGTTATGTATGATGTCTCTTCATATTGGAGGGGATAAATGTTAAGTATCATATTAATTGGTTATATTTTGGTTATAGCTTAAAAGCTTAGTCGGTTAGTCCATTCACTGGAATATTAATAATCAGTATGTCCTCACCGGTACGGTATGTATTAGAAGTATTACATAACAAAGCAAATATAATTTTGGCGTTGGCTAACACGTAGACCTACAATGTATGCACTTACTATTGTTACATCTTGGTTTATCCATAGATTATAATCTAGACGGGGATGGATAAGTGGTTAATAAGTTTGAAGCTATGGGCATTTTTCTCAACACAATGAGCCGATTAGTCGTTTGCCCTGTCAGGTGTTAACTTCTTAACACACGTAAATAATACGTCACTCTCGTTCCCAGTTGCATTAATCGCTAGGAATCGATTTCTAAAATTGGGCTATGGTTTATCGCGCTAATCATGTTTTGGAGTTTTTGTGTAGAGAAAGGAAAGGAAATAGAACAGGATGAAATAGGCGCCTATAAACTTCACAAATATCGTCACATCATCGCATCGGTAGATGTGTGCATTAAATTAATATGTTCAAATAGCAGAGGTATTTGATCTTCCATGTTCATGGTGGCTTTTTTCTTATCAAACTAATGAACTTACTGGACTTACTGACCAAATTCTGTTTTACATGTTGTTATGTATCCCGTTAGCTAGTATTAGATACTGTAGTTGTTGCAATCAATAACCATTCTGTTTATCGGGCGTTTCAAACTTACCAGTACAGGTGTGTGCAAAACATAGATCAGCTTCACACATCATTGCAATAGGGATAATCCGGGAGATAATCAACCCTGTATTGACGATCATGGTTTAACAGAACACTTGGTGCTTGACGCTACACACCCCGACACACGGGGTTTATGAGGTGTATAGGGTGTTATAAATAAATCAATCCTAATACGGTATTACATAATGTTATCCTGTTGTAGATACTTTGCAGGTTGGATTCTGCGTTTATCTGAATGGCGGGTTGTCACGGATTTAAAATAATTGTAATTAGTATTAATTACATATAATAAATAATTATAGTAATTAGGGGACATTTAGGTCTCAAAATCTAGTTGTTTCTTCTTGGCTAATTTAATGAATCATTCAAATTGGCGTCTATACTTTATTGGTATTTTCTACATATTACTAAAATCTCGTGCTATTGCCAGAAGGTGATATTGTATGGTCATTTTGAGTCATTAAGTGGAAATATCCATGTATTTCGCGGGTGAGGCAATAGGTTTTAAAAATCACAAAACGTTTGTTACGCTATAAGTGCATGTATAATGGCTGGATTGAATTATAATAAGATCATAGTATTTTACATGTATTAAAGTATTGGTTAGGCGCCATGCAATTAGTGGCCAATTGATCAGCCATCAGCGTTTACCGATCGATGGTTCGTCCCTCAGTATTACAGGTTTCCATAAAACAGGCGAGAGCCTAGCAGTCTTTAGTTGGACATGTACTAAACCGTTAAAGGGGTAGTTAGTAGGGACTCGTACTCCACTACTATCATTACTCATGCCAGGAAATATAATGTTAATAGTGCATAAAATAAATATAAATAAATAAATAAAATTGCACATTTGTGACAAGATATCCCGGTATAGTCCTTCTAGCACCGCTGTCAAATTGTTAGATTGGACGAAACAGCGTAAATACTAATGAATGGGATCGTTTTAAGATTTGTTTGGACAGTTTTATCAACAACATATAGAAAAAATTCCGATTGGATTAGTCAATAAGACATCCAGGATTATTCTAACTTTAATAGTCTGAATTTGTCTGATTTATCATGAAATTGTGGCTTTTCTGCCATCCAACCAGTGAGAGATATTAGTCCGTAATCAGGGGGGGGGGGGGGGGGGGGGGGAGGGGGTCTTTTTCTGTTTGGGGCAAAGTCCCTGATGAGTGTCCTTTGTTGGGTGCTTTTGCTTATGTGGGTCGTTTTTAAGGCCTCAAATTGGTGTATTTTCATCAGAAAATTGGAAATAAGTAATGAATTAATCTCATTGGTGTTTATAAAAATGTACTGGTACAGTCATTGTATTAAAGTGTACCGATCTGCCTTTGCGTCTTTGCGTAGACATAGACTTGGACTTTTTCAAATTGTACTACATTTAGCTACAAATTAAAATTGAAAAGGAAATGTCATATTTAAGAATTTGATAGCTTAATAACAGTTCCTTTCCGGACTCATTCACATGTTGTATTAACCGTCATCCACATGGCGGAACCGGAAGGTCGCTGGAATAAATGTGCAAACATTTAATAATTAATCTCATTGAAATGAGAACATTTAGAGGTATAGATAGATATAGTAATAATTATACCGATCTGCTTTGTGTGGTCTTAATTGTATCATCAAACTCGCACTAATTCCAAATTAAAATCAATATGTCAGGTTTTAGAATTTGAACAACTTACAGATTTTTGGCATCCGATATTTACATAATCGGGCTTAATCCGGCGACATCCACATGTCAATTGGTTTAAAAATCATTTTCAACAAGTTCAATTCTACTGTACATGAATCCCTCTCGAGGGAACTAAAATATCAAACTTGTCAAGTTTGTATTTGTTGTGTTTGGAAAATTAATATTAATGTTGGGTGCGATCACATGACTGACCATGGGTCATGGTGAATAAATTTGATGTTGTTGGTTGCAGTTACAAGCCACCACTACCATTTTTTGTGTCCGGTCTCAAGTTCATCTGACAACAACTGAGTATTGTTGGTTCACAAAGATAGTAGAATTTTAATGTAATACTCAATTACTGGATTCTCCTTGAGAAGGAAACAACCCTGATTGGAACATTTATGCATTTATATTATTTCTAGCAGATATTCAAATATAAGGAAAACATAGATCCCCTCCAAAGGGTAGGATCGGTAGGTATGTTAAAAAAAAAAAGTTTTCAAAAACTAGGGTATGTCGGAAATGGTCAAACAAACAATATTTGTTGGGGCCTAAAAGTGCTTTTAGCCTGAGTTACTCCCAATTAATGTAGTTCTCAGTGTATAGAAAAGACCAAACAATGACATGTACAATGTAAGGCCTAAAATGAATCTTAGGTTGCGGAAACTTAACCACTCTTCTCTTTCTCAGTGGCACAAACAGTGCTACAGTTTTCAAAAAAGTTGGGGTGGGGGGTGCTAGAAATCCCGGGGAGATTTGAATTCCGTGGTAGAGAGCTATACACCCTTTCTTTATGAAAATGAAAATGCTGGCAGGGAAAGCGGGAGATTGGTAGGGTTGGAGTAATGTTTGAGACACAGTGCAACTTTACTGCCCCAATCATCCTTGGCACCGCCACTGTCTGTTTCTTACATCTCTCACTGGGATTCCGAGTGGACCCATATTGCAAAAGATAAATCGCTTTCGACGCTTCCCAAATTAATACTTATGAGATGAATAATATGATTTGCCACAAAATGTTCTCGAGACTATTAAAACTATCCCTAAGCGTACTAGAGGACGTAGAGGTGGTACACATATTAGGCGGAAAATTCCCGTGTATACATCTATTAGAACTACTCAGAACTCTGTGAACAGCAAATTTGGGAACCGATGTGTTGATCGCACAAACTTAAAATATGTACCAATATCAAACAACAATACGAGCAATGATAATGGCGGGCAAAAACAAATACCGTACAATTTTCCATCCATCTACTTGTGCAACCCAAGATCACTCAATAATAAAATGGATGAATTTCGCTCAATTGTATTGGATCAGAACTTTGATATGTGTGCTATTGCTGAAACCTGGTTCTCCCCAAATAGATCGCCGGATTATTTCGATATTGACGGATATACGTTATTTTCTAAACCTCGCACTTTACGAGGCGGTGGTGGAGTTGCGTTGTACGTACGTGAGAATATGCTCGCTAGTGAACTTCAAGTCAATATACCTGAAGATCTTGAAGTCATTTGGCTTCAGGCTCGCCCTAAGAGACTTCCTCGTTCAGTATCCACATTAATATTCGCAGCTGTATATTTTCCCGACCCCAAGAAGAAGACTCTTTTACTAGAGCACATTCAAGACACACTTGACATTCTGCGTGCTAAACATCCTGACGCAGGTATATGCATCCTTGGGGATACTAATCGCCTTGACGTGACCAGCTTGTGCAGAAATAATGGACTGTCACAAATAGTGGACTTTCCTACCAGAGGTGATGTTACATTGGATAAGATCTGGATAAGATTTACTACCGTAAACCCACGCCTTTTTCCCCTATTGGCCGTAGTGATCACACATGTGTGACCTGGTTTCCTAAATTAAAACCTAATAAAAGATCAAACAGTATCATCAAAAGAACCATAAGACCAATTAAGGACTCCGGTATACGTGAATTTGGTAGTTGGATCTCCGAGAATAACTGGTCACAGGTGTTGAAAACCGAGGGAACAATTGCTAAAACTGATAAATTCTATAACATTCTGCAAAAGGGCATAAATACTTATTTTCCAACCCGTGAGATCAAAGTTCACATTTCAGATAAACCTTGGATGTCTTCGAAGACAAAGGACTTGATTCGCAGAAGGCAGGAGGTTTTTAATCCATCTCGTCCGTTGATGTGGCGATTTTATAGGAACAAAGTTCAAAGAGCAATAGCAGCAGACAAAAAAGAATTCTATCACAACAGAGTTCAAAGACTTAAAAAATCCAATCCTGCTGGGTGGTACAGAGAAATTCGTATCATGACTACCAAGAACAAAGCTCAATCATCCATCAAGCCACCTCCAGATGTTGACGCTACTAAACCTGCTGATGTTGCGCAATCTATTAATAAACACTTTGTTTCAATTGGTAGTGATATTAGACCTTTGAATGTGCATGATTTACCTGCTTATCTTCCTGCTCCTACTCCTGTGCCAAAGTTATTCCCTTGGGAGGTTTTCAACAAGCTTTCGAAATTAAACACCAAGAAAGCAGGGGGTCCAGATGGCATTTCGGCAAAATTAATACGAGAGTTTGCATATGAAATAAGTATTCCATTAACAAATATACTGAATTCCTCTTTCAGTGAAGGTGTTGTTCCAACACAATGGAAGCGAGCAATAGTGGTGCCGATCCCAAAGTCTAACCCGCCCACATGGAATCAGCTTCGCCCCGTCTCCTTGACGGACCATTTTGCTAAGGTGGCGGAGTCGTTCCTGATTGGGTGGCTTATGGATGATATTGAGGGTGAAATTGATGTCAATCAATTTGGCAATCGTAAAGGTCATTCTACGTCACACTATCTCGTCAAATTGCTGGACAACATCTTCATGCATGCTGATAAACTATCTAGCATATCCAGAATTGTCATTACAGATTTTAGTAAGGCATTTGATCGTGTCGATCATAATGTTGCCATTCCAAAACTCATCAAAATGGGGGCCAGACCAGCAATTATCCCGTGGATTTGCAGCTTCCTCTCCCAGCGATCCCAGTGTGTTAGGTATTTGGATAATATTTCTCCTTGGCTTGAGCTCCTTGGTGGTGTACCACAAGGTACACTCACAGGGCCGGCTACTTTTGTAGCGCAGGCAAACGACGCTGCTCTATCTAGCGAACCTAATAAGATAGCGCTCAAGTACGTGGATGACTTGACCATTGTTGAGAATATCTTCCGTAATGCTAAATCCACTATTCAAGATAACCTCAGGGATTTTGATGAATGGGCTGACCTGAATAGAATGAATCTCAACCCCAAAAAATGTATGTACATGGATGTTTCATTTACTCGAAGTCCTTGTATGTTGGAACCACTGAGACTATCTGGTGAGGAGCTGCAAACCACAGATATTGTGAAGATTTTGGGTGTCAAGATATCTAAGGATCTTAAATGGGGGGGTGCATATTTCTGATGTCATCAAACGGGCCAGTGGGCGGTTGTTCATGTTGACTACGCTCAAAAGGTTTGGGTTACCAATTAAAGATCTTATAACCATATATATCGGTTTTATTCGACCTCTTACTGAATATGCTGTCCCTGCATGGCATTCTGGGCTTTCACAACAACAGCATGCTGCCCTTGAGAGAATACAAAAGCGTGCTTGCAGAATTATGTTAGGGAAAAATTATAAATCATATGTAGATGCTCTTGACCAGTGTCAGCTCACCAACCTTAGGTCTCGTCGTGAGCAAATCTGCCTCCAGTTCATGGACAAGCTTTTGAAGACTCCTGCATTCCGCAGCTGGGTGCCTAAGACAAGAGGGGAGGATAATGACAGGTCTTTGCGTAACTCTAACCTCCTATCAGTCCCCAAGGCGCGTACTGAGAGATATGCCAGAAGTCCCATCCCGTACATGGTCAGGTTGTGGAATGCAGAAGCTTCGAAAGTTTAAGGGTGTATGGTACATTGAGTGACTCTGTATAATTGTTGGCTGTTGCCTTTAACTGCTTGCCTTTTTATTTGTAATATATTTATTTGTATATATATATATCTAATTGCTGTCATTTGTATGTATTTAATTGTTTTTATTGTTAGATTGTATGCAATTCAGCCTTTGGCTGCTATGTACATTTGTTTAATAAACCTTGAATAATATTTCATAAATTTTTCTACTTGGGTTCTGCCTCAATTGCAAGTCTATGCATTTCTGCATTACATCAGTTGCACTGCTTGGTATGAGTAAGGGGTGGAATATTTTGTTGAGTAAAATACTTTCTGACCAGTCCTGACAATTGTGCGGTATTTGATAGATTTCCTAATGTATGTTTAAATTTGAGTCAAACTATAATACAAAACCCTATCTTTCTACCTCAATATCTTTGGCGTAACCCATATATTCAACATGATATTAGGGCTTCAAGATTTGATATCAAGTTTCTCCTTGAAAAATGTATATCCACTTACGAATGTACAAGGTTCTCAACACCAAACAATGGACACACAATCCTTTTGATTTGATACAAGACCAGGTAATTGTAAATATAAGTCTATTGTGTAATTCAGCGTTTCTAAGATGCAAATTATCGTTATGGAATTATGTGATGCGAGCAAGCAAAAATGAGCATGAAGTCGAAAATATCTCTATTTTCTATTCATCGTATTGGCCCTTTGCAGCGCTTTAATTTGCAGTAAACAACATTGCAAATGGACACTTAATTTGATTGATTTGATATATGAGCAATTTGACGGGTTTTCAAATAATAGAAAACAAAAATAATTTCTATCCTTTGTTGGTTATATCTCAAAATCGATATTTCCGACTTCCGACTCATTTTGCTTGATCACATCAAATTTCCATTTGCGCATGTTGAGGGGGCAGATGAAAAGTGTTGAGCTTATGAACTACACCGTTACTCTGTACAGAAACCTCTGTGCAGTGATGTCTGAGTATATTTCACTCATTTACACAAAGTGCAGCTTAATATCGCACACATTATTCAAATGCCTTGATGTGTGTACCCATGTGATCATGGACAAATACTGACACTTGATGTAAATGTTGCATCAATTATTGGAATAATAGACTCTATTCACGCGGCAGCCATTTTCCAAAATATGCCACCCAAGCCTCGTTCCCGTTTGGTCTAACTGCGCCTCGCGCTGCGCAATAGAACTGCGCGAGAAGCGTGGTACCAAATCGCGCGGCGTACGCATCCTCACGCAGGCGCAGGTATACGTAACGAAAACGAGGCTTGGGTGGCAAATTTTAGAAAATGGCTGCCGCGTGAATATGGTCTATTGTGACCAGTCAGTCACATCAAAAGGGTGCTTTTGTCACCAGTGTGCATTTGTTGATATTGATGAAATAAAGCATGGAAACCAAAGGCAATACAAATAAATAACCATCTCACATTTCACATAACATGTGAATGCACTAGCCAATTGTATCAAGACTGGTGTCATTTCAAAGCTTACAAAATACACCTTTGAATGAAAAGAAAATCTCCCTTCTCATTGGGAATGACATACTTTCCTTTTGATGTGATCACGGGTCACTATTATTCACTATGTCACCAGCACTAAGGGTAAGATGTATGGATAACAAAATGCAACAACATTGAAAACTTCTACACGCATGATTAACTCTTTTTATACCTAAGTCTATTTGAACATCATGCCCCAATGAAGTGGCTGTTCAAGAAAGGTAACTTAGAGTAGAATGTTGATGAAAATGATCAATATTGAGTGTCTGTTTGTTAAGCATATTCTTTCTTAGTTATGCTACAAACTTTTCATCCAACCCTTGCGCATCAATATTTCATAATTAATCAAATGAAACCACTGAAACATGATACATTGCGAAACACACATTCAAATCACTATAGGAATTCAAAAGTGGTTAGCTTACGGTGATTTAACTGTGTACAATTTGTTTGACAAAATCTGTCGTAAAGGTGTTGATAAAATAGTCATCCTCTTGTTAAGTCATGGAAAATAAATCGTTCTCCAATCACTCAAATATGGATACTTTAGACAACAATGATGCAGGTACGGATACAATGACGGCATTGGTGATGCTTTCCCCATTCATCTGCATCGTCATAGCCTTGAATTTACTCGGCAACACCGCAACGATCGCTGCATTTGTAAAGGTTCGTTCCCTGCGAGAAAAACCTAGCGACCTGCTGATTCTGAATCTCTCCATTGCCGACATCGGCGTTGGGTTAATACAACTCATGAATTTACCCGCATCATTTGGTTCTTGGCCATGGGGGAAAGTCGGATGTCAACTCAACACAGGTCTAGGAAACTTTTTGGTTATTGCCGGTTTGTACACCACAGTGGCGATCAGCATGGACAGATTGCTATTGATATCTATAGAATATCCAAAATACATGAAAACGCAGACAAAAAGTCGGATTTACTGTCTTCTACTAATCATCTGGGTATACTCCATTTCCTATAGCAGTTTGGAATGGATACTATGGGACATTGTAGAGGTACCGCAACTAAAACGGGATCAACTTGACTACACCAAAGAATGCCGTTCGCCACCAAAACACAATTTTGTTTATTCGATACTCCTATTCACATTCAATGTATTTCTGCCACTTGTGCTCATGGAGATATTTAGCATAGTGTTTGTGGTGTTGTTACAGAGAAAGCTGAAGCAGCGGAGGCACGTTGGCGATGACAACATGTCTTCATCAACCAATAGAGAATCGCAGTCAAACGTTGCTGTGGCAACAGTCAGTCACCCTGGTAACAGCGCTCCAGTGCCTCAAGCTAGTGCGCCATCTACACACAATCCTGGTCACAGCAACCGATATGTGAAAGCTGCCATCACGCTTGGGTCTTTAGTGGCTGCCGTCAATCTCTGCCTTCTGCCATATGTACTGAATGCTATCATTGTCAGCTTTTTTTGCCCCTCATGCAGCAATGGTGTTGTCAGAGATGTATTGACCAATGTCCTTTACATGAATTCCTGCTTGAATCCAATTCTGTATGCTATTACGATGACCAAAATCAGAAACTTCTACAAACGAAATATCTGTAGACGAAATTGATTCAATTCAGGTTCAGGAACTACAATGGAAAGACTATCAGCAGTTAAGACTTGTTTTGTTAGTTACAAAGAGGACTATATCATTAATTAGCCGATCACAGACACTGTAAGAACTGGTATAATAGTAGGGCTATTGTGGTGTGGGGGGGGGGGGGGGGGGGGGGGGGGGAGGCCTCAGTTGACTTATGTATCTAGAAACTCCATTTTGACTGATTTTATATGCTTATATAGCTACTTCTTATGCCAAGTTGTTTGTAATCTATGGTGTAACTTGTGTCATTGTCCAAATCGTTTTGATTTAAACTATGAAGTAACATTTAAAAGTGACATGAAATCTAAATTTAGGAACAGATCTACATTGATGGCATATTTTGAAAAGCACGCAATTGGACTGGTTCCTTTAATAGGCTGAACGCAATTCATGGCTGATTTGTTTTATCTCTGAGGTTCCTTATATTGAAGCAACCAGTATAAACCATTGCCAATGGTCAAGATGGTACCGGTTCTCTAGTGGAAACAAATGGATCCACTCCCAATTTGGAACCAACCGTCCAAAGTTTATGAATATCCTATAACAATTAGCTTTGAAAAATGTTTCAATTAACCCAATTTTTGTGAAGTAGATTTTCCGGAATGACTATGCAAGTTTGTTTTACAACGCTGTAATGTTATGGTTTATAAGGACACGGACAATATAGAACCAAGCACAGTAAAGCAGCGAGACAATTGGTAGAATACAAAAGGATGTTTCCTTCCTTTTCACCCATCCAAACAAGCTATGTTTCCGGATAACTTATATAGAGATCATGTTATCTGTTAGAATATTACAAATGTTATACTCAAAGTCTGTCTATATATTATTTAATGCATACTATTAAATGTGTGTGTTATCAGTTAGATGGTTATATTTAAAGTCGGTCTGTAATAGGCCTAGTTGATGGAACTTACTATTGCAACCTGTCTGGTAAATATCAATGGTGTACAAGTACAGGGCCAAAAAAGGCTAATGGTGTCACATTTAAAAGCATTTGGGGAACAGATGGCTTACAAATATAACTTGTCAACCAAATGTTGTGTAAAATTTGAGTAACACTTGATATTGTATATTTTTTAATTTAAAGAGATAGGCCTATATACAGGACCTATGTGCTGGGCTCTAAAACCTAACAAAAAAAATTCACCGAGGTTTTACTGACTGTTGGTGTTTTTGGTTTTTTTTAATAAGAACCAATTTTGTTAACCCTAACACTTTTGGAACGGAAATGTTGAAAAAAATATCCGAGGGTGGAAATGGGCGAAATTTACCGAGAAAAACCGGACTTGCCGACGACAGGATTCGATCCCGGGTCCTGCAGCATGGATGACGGGGTCACACGCCCGCAATTAACAATTCCGTGCGCATTTATCACCTGGTGTCAGTGCCGGCGAGATAGACTGAGGTGACACGTGCCTCCAGCATAGTTTTCAAATGGGATTTCATGGGGTTCAGGGCTGTAAGGGTTGAAAAGGACGACCATCCCTCCATAGTTGCCAAAAAGCAACCCAGACGATCTGCATCCCTTTTACTTTACAATACATATGTCGGTGTTTGGGTATTTTGTTGCACGTCCGGGGTACTCATGGGATGATTAGATAATTACTTTGTATTGTAATACATCTGTGTTTTGTGTATGGTAGTCTTTATAGATTAAAGAAATTCAGATTTTGTATTTGTGTGACCTAGCTCTGATGCATAACGGACAATGATATTGTTTTGTTTATATCAAAGCTGTATTGAACAAAGCTGTATTGAACAATCAATCTATGCAGTGATCACTACTAGTGAACGTGCAGCACTCTCCTAGCCACGGCTGACATTATTAATTGATCACATACCCAGTTGCATTGGAGTAGGGCACACAAGATATCATGAAGCATTTGCTTGAATTTTGCCTCCCCCCACCCAATTTGCCCCCCCCCCCCCCCCCCCCCCCCCACCTCGTTTTTAAATGATGATATCAATGTACTCACTATGATGTTGGTCTCATACGGTGCACCTTTAATTAATTCTTGATACTCCTAGCCTCCATATATGTAACACATACATCATACGATACATAATATGACAGTATGTGCTAAAGTGGATATTGCTAATAAGTTCAAGTCTATGATGGTTCCATGCTCATAGGGGCTCCTCAGTGTTCCCCCAGTGATGCAGTGATACCTGATACATGATCATTGGTAGTGCTGAGGGGCACATAGACTGGGTCCCTGCGTCCCTCTATATGGCCACCATATTTAAAAATGGCGGACCAAAAAGAGGGACTGGGAAAATAGTACGTCCAAAAAGTGTGCGGTTTTCTCGTGGAATTCCATGTGTACTCTGCATATGAATATGCATGCCAATACCGAGCATGCGCATTTGTACACAGCAACAACAAAAATACCACCCGATTGGTCCAATACAAAGACAGTGCATCGAACGATCGTCACGCTGAGCCACGGGGAGGCAAACCGTGCGCCCCATCGCGTCATGCGGTGTACAACGCCGCGAGAAACTATCGGCGCACTGTGGCGTGACTGGTACGCGAATAGCCCATGTATATTCAACGCACACTTTTGGAACTGTATCTTGTCCAGTCTTCACATTTGAGCACCCAGGGGCCGTGTGTAAAATAGGGAAGACATGAAGGGGCACAGAGGAATAAACCAGTCTTAAATTCTGCACCACCCCTGCCCCCATTTGACCCAAAATGAGTGAACATCTTTTATAACAATGATGATCCATAATCTGCCACATATTTGTCAAATCTTGATGTTCAAATTGTTCATGTTCCTATTTTAATTCATAAATAACATTAGTCAAGTAAATTGCCAATTAGTTCGGCTAAATTTCCAGGGCTGCAATATCCCCAAACTATACGGTTGAATTATGCTTCCTAAGTATCAGGTAGACCGCCATGGGTCATATTTTCCTATTCACCCTCAAAGGTTTATTTACATTGGCGTTAGTTCCTACTCTAATTAGAGAATAAAGGTATTGTTTTTAGACCGTACCCGTGTTATATTGTCTGACATAAATGCGGACGATAGTATTATTTTAAGTAGAACAACGACGCTCGCCGGCGGAGTTGTTCTACGCAAAAAATAATACTACCGAACGCATTTATGTCAGACAATATAACATGGGTACGGTCTAAAAACAATACCTTACAATCATACTTAAGACATTTATCAAAGAAATAAGTACATTTTATTGTCCACCTTTGACAACTTTTACCCCTGCTAGGATCGAATAACCCACAAACATTCCATCCAATCCCATGCGATGAGTACACCATGCGTAAGCTTCGCGGCGCCGGCATTAACGCAGGAAAGGCGCCAAAGACGCACTGCAGAAGTGCGCGTTATGGAGCAAACCATGCATTGTGAAGGTCGGACGCACTGTTAAAACGTAAGCCCCACCTCCCCGTGTTCAATTGTCTCATCTAATGTCGCCGATTTCTCTAAGAACCAATGAGATTGCTTAAACTTTCTTAGCTGTTTAAGAATAACCAATACAGTCATCCCCTGTGATTGAATATAGATCCAGTGATGAAATGTCATCGCTTTATAAAGGTATATAGGTTTGGGTTTTCTTACGAAAATACAATATAGCCAGATGTACAACAAGATTACTCGAACACTTTTTAATTTTCATATTACAATTTTGTGACCACTCCTTGACCCTCTCTCCCATCCTCCTCCCAAGCTCATTATATGCAAGCTCATTATATGCAGGTCTTATTTGTTAATTTGGTTGTTATGCAGAGAAGCGCCATGAGCGTCGCTTGCGGCAGATACCGGTCCTTTATAAATTACCATTATTATATTATTATTATATGCAAGCTCATTATATGCAATAATGACGGTAGGTCATATGATAACAAGAATCTTTAATTAAGAATCAACACCAATATTTTTGAAGAGAAACAAAGTGATGCTTATGGTGATTTAACTGTGTACAATTTGTTTGACAAAATCTGTCGTAAAGGTGTTGATAAAATAGTCATCCTCTTGTTAAGTCATGGAAAATAAATCGTTCTCCAATCACTCAAATATGGATACTTTAGACAACAATGATGCAGGTACGGATACAATGACGGCATTGGTGATGCTTTCCCCATTCATCTGCATCGTCATAGCCTTGAATTTACTCGGCAACACCGCAACGATCGCTGCATTTGTAAAGGTTCGTTCCCTGCGAGAAAAACCTAGCGACCTGCTGATTCTGAATCTCTCCATTGCCGACATCGGCGTTGGGTTAATACAACTCATGAATTTACCCGCATCATTTGGTTCTTGGCCATGGGGGAAAGTCGGATGTCAACTCAACACAGGTCTAGGAAACTTTTTGGTTATTGCCGGTTTGTACACCACAGTGGCGATCAGCATGGACAGATTGCTATTGATATCTATAGAATATCCAAAATACATGAAAACGCAGACAAAAAGTCGGATTTACTGTCTTCTACTAATCATCTGGGTATACTCCATTTCCTATAGCAGTTTGGAATGGATACTATGGGACATTGTAGAGATGCCGCAACTAAAACGGGATCAACTTGACTACACCAAAGAATGCCGTTCGCCACCAAAACACAATTTTGTTTATTCAATACTCCTATTCGCATTCAATATATTTCTGCCACTTGTACTCATGGAGATATTTAGCATAGTGTTTGTGGTGTTGTTACAGAGAAAGCTGAAGCAGCAGAGGCAAGTTGGAGATGACAACAAGTCTTTAACAACCAATAGAGAATCACAGTCAAACGTTGCCGTGGCAACAGTCAGTCACCCTGGTAACAGCGCTCCAGCTCGTCAAGCTAGGGCCCCATCTACAAACAATCGGGGTCACAGCAACCGATATGTGAAAGCTGCCATCACGCTTGGGTCTTTAGTCGCTGCCGTCAATCTCTGCCTTCTGCCATATGTACTGTATGCTATCATTGTCAGCTTTTTTTGCCCCTCATGCAACAATGGTGTTGTCAGAGATGTATTGACCAATGTCCTATACATGAATTCCTGCTTGAATCCAATTCTGTATGCTACCACAATGACCAAAATCAGAAACTTCTACAAAAGAATTATCTGCAGACGAAATTGATTCAGTTCAGGTTCAGGAACTACAATGGAAATACTATCAGCAGCTAAGACTTGTTTTGTTGGTTAACAAAGAGGACTTTATCATGTAGTTAGCCGATCACAGACACTGTAAGAACTGGTATAATAGGGCTAATGCGATAGGGGGGAGGAAAGGCCTAGTTGACTTGTGTATCTAGAAACTCCATTTTGACTGATTTCATATGCTACTTCTTGTGCCAAGTTGTTTGAAATCTATTCTCAAATTTGTGCCAAAAATTGTCAGTGGCCGGTCATTATCCAAATCTTTTTTGATTTAAACTATGTAGTTCCATTTTAAAGTGATGAGTAATCAGAATTAAGGAACAGAGAACTACATTGATGGCATATTTTGGAGTGGTTCCTTTAGGCTTTATGCAATTCATGGATGGTTTGCTCTGAGGTTCCTTATCATGTATATTGAAGCTACCAGTATAAACCATTGCCAATTGTCAAGAGGGTTATAATGGTTCTCTAGTGGAAACAAATGGATAAACTCCTTATTTGAAACCAACAGTTTATGAATATCCTATAACAATTAGATGTTTTGATTTAACCCAATTTTTTAAGGTAGATTTTCCGGAATGACTATGCAAGTTTGTTTTACAACGTCGTAATGTTATGGTTTATAAGGACACGGACAATATAGAACCAAGCACAGTAGAGACAATTGGTAGAATACCAAAGGATGTTTCCTTCCTTTTCACCCATCCAAACAAGCTATGTTTCCGGATAACTTATATAGATATCATGTTATCGGTTAGAATATTACAAATGTTATTCTCAAAGTCTGTCTATATTATTTAATGCATACTATTTAAATTGTGTTTTATTGGTTACATGGTTATATTCAAAGTTGGTCTGTGCATATAGGCCTACATGTACAGTAGTATGTATGATGGTTACTATTGCTACCTGTCTGATAAATCAATGGTATACAGGGACAAAAAGCTAATGGTATCACATTTAAAAGCATTTAGGGAACAGATGGCTTACAAAGTTAACATGTCTACCAAAAGTTGTGTTCAATTTGAGTAACACTTGATATTGTATATTTTGTATTTAAAGAGATAGGCCTATACACGACATATGTACTGTTAGGAGAGGGGTTACTCAAACTATTTGACAGGGATTGAGTTGATAGGGCTCTAAAACTGTAAAAAAAATCACAGATATCTTACCACTATAAACGGGGAAATTGAATGGTTTTTTTGTGTGTGATGTTTTTGGGAATACGAACCAATTTTTTGAATAAAAAAGCAATCATCCATAGATGCCAAAAAGCAACCCAGAAGATCTGCATCCCTTTTACTTTACAATACATATGTCAGTGTTTGTGTATTTTTTGTGCCTCCAAGGTACTTATGGGATGTTTAGATAATTACTTTGCATTATAAATAAAGCTATGTTTTGTGTATGGAAGTCATAGATTAAATGTATACATAACCCCTAAACCTTCATATTTCGTTATTTGTTAGAGGAAATTCAGATTTTGTATTTGTGTGACCTAGCTCTGATGGCATATCGGACAATAATATTGTTTTGTTTATATCAAGCTGTATTGTATTATCAATCAAGATATGCAGTAATCACTACAGCCACTGTCATAATGCTATGGACGAAATTTAAGCTATTTCATGTGAGCAAGTTTTGTTGATGTTCGTGGAGCTGCATCCAGATGCATGAAATGCGCGAACAACTATGCCTGCATGCGCGTAACGATTTCACAATTGACCAATCAGGACGCACGGTCATTTTTTGAAAGCGTTCATTACGCACTCCAAGTTTACGCAAGTACCCGGTACGCATGGACACACGCATGGACGTATTGTTGGAATTATGTCCATAGCATTATGTCACCGACTATAGAAATGTAACATCATATATATATACTAGTTGGGAGGTGACGTCAGCCTGTAGTGATAGGCGCAGCACTCTCTTCGCCACGGCCAACATTATTAATTGAGTAACTGGATGCATACCCAGTTGCATTGGAGTTGGGCGCGCGGGATATCATGAAGCATTCACTGGAATACGCGCTAATGTCACCGCCAACATGAGCTGACATTCAAAGTACAGGCACATTTTCTAAATACAATTGTTACTTCGCCATCAGAATTCCCCCCCCACCCCCCCCCCCCCCCCCCCCCCACCCAACCTTGTTTTTATGATGATATCAATGTACTCACTATGATGTTGGTCTCATACGGTGCACCTTTAATTAATTCTTGATACTCCTAGCCTCCATATAATGTAACACATACGTCATACGATACATTTATGACAGTATGTGCTAAAATGGATATTGCTAACAATTTCAATTCTATGATGGTTCCATGCTCATAGGGGCTCCTCAGTGTTCACCCAGTGATGCAGACACATCTGACACATGATCATTGGTAGTGCTGAGGGCCACAGAGGAATAAACCAGTCTTAAATTCTGCACCACCCCATGCCCCCCATTTGACCCAAAATGAGTGAACATCTTTTTTTAACAATGATGATCCATAAACTGCCACATACTTGTCAAATCTTGATGTTCAAATTGTTCATGTTCCTAATTCAATTCATAGATACATTAGTCAAATAGATTGTCAATTAGTTTGGCTGAATTTCCCCAGCAATATTCGCAAACCATACAGTTGAATTATGATCCCAAAGTATCAGGTAGACCGCCATGGGTCATATTTTCCTATTTACCCTCAAAGGTTTATTTACATTGGCGTTAGTTCCTTCTCTAAAAACCAATACAGTCATCCCCTGTGATTGAATATAGATCCAGTGATGAAATGTCATGGCTTTATAAAGGTAAAGGTATAGGTTTGGGTTGTCTTACAAAAATACAATATAGCCAACTCAGATGTACAATGATTACAATTTTGTGACCACTCCTTGACCCTCTCTTCCCTCCTCCTCCCAAGCTCATTATATGCAAGCTCATTATATGCAATATGTGTAGCTGACGGTAGGACATATGATAACAACAAGAATCTTCAATTAAGAATCAAAACCAATATTTCATATATATATTTTGAATATGCTCTCAGTGAAATAAATATTAAAATTATAGTTCATACCAATGATACACTCTGTCAGGGCTGGAAACGATGTTAAATTCCAGGGATGCAAATAAAGTTTCCCAGAAAGAAAGCTAGATTTCCCGCCATTTCTTATGTATTTCTATATTTGGAAAAGCTTCCCTCCAAATTCCCAAATTTACCAGGAATGGGATTCCCGATTCCCCACTTTTTCCAGGCCTGCATTCTGTTGTCAGACAGATATATCATGATATTGAACTTCATAAAGGTTATTGACATTGGCCTCATGCGATATAGATCCAGTGATGAAATGTCATAGCATTGAGGGGCCAGGTTTTGTTCTGCTACTAAATATAACCATTGCACCAAATCTATGATGAGATGAGGGAGTGTTGTCTTTGATATGACATGCCCCCCCCCCCCCCCCCCCCAAAGAGAATTGATGATCTATGTGACCCAACCAACCCTTCACAGGACTTTTATTTGTTGCCAACATCATGCAAATGACACATGTCTGCACTCAGCGAGTCAATAAAATGACAGTTTTGGGAAAGAAACATCACCTAATTCCAAAACTATTCTTGAATCAAATTGTGCTCTAGATGATTTCTAATATATTATTTGGTGATGAAACATGTAGGTCTGTAATATATCCGCCCTGCCATGGTAAAGTTCAGCCACGTACGATTCTAATGAACTCTAATCAGAATATGTGCCAAGTCATTAACAATTAGTGGTATCATAGATTTTGTCATTTCGCATCACGCCTATCACCAAAATCAATTCTAGATTCAGTTATGGCCAGTAGCATTGGGGCTGGGTTAGGTTGGGTGAGGCTGTCAAGAGTGGGTGGGGCAGTTAGTGTGGGTGGGCGGTTAGTGTGAATGGGGCATCAATGAGCACAGTGCAAGTGACTCATATGTCAAACTCATAAATGTCAAGAAGTTAGAATACAACAATTGCCAAAAATATGCCAAATTTCCATTTTGACCCAAGGCCTGCAAATATCTGATTATGTTCCTGGGGTGATCAGATGTATAATGCTGCATCCATTTAAATATTGTACAAGGAATATAGAGTTCTTTACAAAATGTGTTGCTGGATTGTACTATGAATTGACAAATTCGCTAATATTTACAAGAATTGTATTTGACAATCTAAATCCTGCTGTATTGATACCATCAGCACGATGTATATCCCCTCAGGGCGTTACTAAAAAAATATAAAAACTACATTATACCTGTGTACAATGAGTCCCACATAGCCAACTAGTATACTTGTGTAAAATGAGACCTACATATCCAGTTCTGACTTTCAATATTGGAGAAAAGATTTCCTTACTAAGGTCATCATGCATTTACTTGGATTCTTTCATTTTCATTTAAACAGTACAATACCTATGCCAAATTTTTGGAATACTTTTTTCAATTGAGAATTTTGACATTCAAAAAATGTTTTGATCACATGAAATTTAGTATTTGTTTTCATATTTGTTAATCTATTGTCATAACAGTTGATTACAAATTGGAAGAGCATATTATGGCATGCACTGCAAGAAGCGCACATAACCAGAAGTAATGATGTTTCGGACGAGGAATCCTCTGTGTACAGCGTATGCAGTATTATTTCAAATTTTAATCATGTTATTGTAAGAAAGTGCCAATGTACCCGTACATGGATACCTTTTTTCAGATTCATCAGCGGCATGTCCATCAGACAACCAATCTGCATGTATCATCTTGATAACAAATTTCTTATGATAAATCAAGTATCATCTGGATTGAAAACTTCTCTGTTTTTTAAAAACTTGTTGTCGCTAGTGCTTTACTTAAATTACTATACTTAGTTTTGGTATTTGTCTTACACTTCTGTAATAATTCTGACAGTTGTATCATAGATGGAGCACAACATATAAGTTCACCAAAACTATTGGTTGTGGTATGTGATTTATATTAAAATGTGCTAAAATACCTAGTGGTTTACATCATTTTCACGTCACAATCAAAGAACTCAATAGAGAGAGAGAGAGAGAGAGAGAGTTTAAACATGAAATTGGTTACAATATTGTGAGCACTATTAGCATAAAGAGGACATGTCTTCCCTTTTCAACAGAACCATATATCTGTATGAATAAAACAGCCATGTCCCACCTTACCCCAAATGCAGTACAGAAGAAGATGGGGTGATTCTAGATCAAACTATTGCAAATTGTGCTGGGATAAAGAATATAATTATTATGTTCATCAAAACCAGATTAACACTGCATACTTTGTAGATTACTCAATATCTAACATTTCATCGATTTCGGTGGTTTGCACTTAGTTGGAATCCACAGTTGAAACTATTGACATTTCTTTTTGTAGGTTCTTGAGGTAGATGAGATAACTCAACAGGTATATTCCCTCATCCTGGTTCATCACATCAAATGCTCTTCCCTGTCCCATTCACTGCTTGTACATCTGCCTCTATTTGTCAGAGAACAGTTCCTCTGACCATGATCCAGATTCATGTAGAAGCTACACATTATGTACTGAGCAATGGTAGATACACAATTGGGCACTCTAATTAGATCAAAGTTAAGTTAAGTCAAAGTTAATCCACAAATGGTAGTACATTTCAAATGGCTTAGTTATTCTCTGTTTCATTGCTATATGTTCCTCATTCTTGTCCATAATCTTTGCCTCCTCATGTCATATGATCCAAACTGACTGACTTTAGGTCTGTTCTGATCCACCTCTAAACCCTGCAGAAACCTGATTGACCAACTCATTATTAAAATGTTATGATATAATTGACTGATTATACCATTTGATGAACATAATATTTTCACACAAAAATGTTTTCACAAACCTAGGAAACTAATACAAGAATTGTGCATTATATAGTATTCAAAATTAACATACACAAAAGACAAAATTCACTTCACTCAAAATGTCTCCACCCCAACCTCCCCCTGAAATCCACACTACATTACTGAAACCCAAGAGTGCATTAAGTATAGGAGATGTTATAAGATAGCGATATAGGTACATAAGACATTGCATTAGAGTTACTCACTGACGCCATGTAATGAATGGTAGCTAGTTGCTGGTTTCATACCTGCTGGTAGACAGACACAGAGAGAGAGGGTTGAAACAAAATAGTACTATAGTTCAGTCCGTTCAAAACTGGCAAACCTTACAGCAGCGAATGAATTCAGAAAAGTGTGGGTGTGCAGAATGCTTGCACGGCGAAACACAGCGCATTGTGAATCATATGCGTGACGCTTGCGTATGCCAAAATAGCGCCCGTACACTTGGATTACTTTTTACACGCAGAGAGACAAAAAACGCCTATTTTTCGCCAATTTGTAACTGATTAAACTATATGCTCCTCGGAGAGAAAACTCATTAAGTACCGAGTGCAAATTGGTTTGCACATTCTAAAAATAACTCTGTACAGACAGAAAATCTCTACTAAAGAAAGCTCTTTTGTCCAATATGTCGGTTAAGGCAAGTTGAAATCAAGCTAAATGTCTTATTGAACTTGATGATTCTTTTATTTAAAACAAAAATACTATTCTGAGAAAATATTATCATAGATACTCCTTACTTCCTGATCAAAGTATATACAACTTAATATTTCATAACTAAAATGCCTTTAAGCAACGTCATTCTTTTATTGTAGTTCTAAGTAAACTTATGATGGATGTGAGTAAAATAATTTATAGTTGCTATGTTTAAAATACACACTGAACTACAAAAGAAACTAATTTGTAAGGACACAAGTTACAATGTTCTACATACAAATGAACAGCAGCTGTGATTGAGGCAATCTATTGGTTAATGATGCGTGCCTTTTATATGTTTCTTTTGTAGATCAGTTTAGTATAACTAATTCTGTAACTCTGTACATAACAATACATTTTACACTAATAGCATGGTTGTATATTTAATACTTACTGCTACAGATAAATAAATACACGAAAGAACTGTTACATTATTAAAGGAAAATTGTTTTAATTATTTAGAAATAATTTATCAAAGCCTTGCTACTCTAATGTAACTTTTTCGATTGCTCAATGCATATTTTATAGCTCGGACAAGCGCCAGTACTTGATCTCATACGAGTAGATAATATTGAAACCATAAACTAAATAATTTGACTACCTTTTTGTGCTTGACTGGACTTAAAATTTCCAATGGAACAGACCTTTTAAGGTCTTAAAACATTAGCTAAAATGTTAATTATTATGATTAAATACTATCATTATCCTTCATTATTAAAATCATCTTGTTCAAAATATGTATCCATGGTAAATGGCTTACAGGCATATAGGAGAAAAGGAGCAGACTGTCCCTTCCATTGGATCGACAAAAAAGGGCAAAAATATGGGACACCAATTTCCTGACCAAATTGCCCCTTCAGGCCAGAAAGAATGAAATTCCTTTTCGACAGCGACCTGCTGCTTGGTTTTTTAATGACGCTGATATTATTTTGTAAGTATAAATGTACATTTTGCTATATTGATATAAGCACTATTGATGCATTTGATCCGTTTGGAAACCTGATACTGTTTTTCGTGTGAGCAGCTCAAGGTGTTCTTTCAAAATTTATATCATAAAATATGTCAACATTTTGTGACATATATTCGAAGCATAAGATTGGGCACAAAATTGTACACATCTTTGAAGGGCCAAAAACAAGCTATCCAGATCTGAATTGATATTGGTATCAAATTCTCACTATGTATTGTGTCGTATTGATATGTTGACAGATCGGAACATTTATAGCAGACGTCATTATGGGAGTGTTGGTGTCTAGCCATGGGCAACCATGTGAGAGTAATTCACTTCTTCGCATCAACTCATTTGGAACTATATACACGTACCGAGATCAAGAGTGCAGCTGCAGAGAACGTACCAAGAGAGAGAGAGGGGTGGGGGGACCACCAGTCTCTGCTACATACTACATAGACCCTAATAAATAAGACCCATTTGTTAAATTAACACGTTTAAGTGGTGAAAAGATCAGAGTCAACATCTCTGCTACATGCAGGTAAACCAGTATCCATATGGAGAACTGATTACTAAGTTAAGGTTTTTGGTGTGTTTTTTTTAGAATGTGTTTAAATAAAAAGGTGATTATAAGTTAAAATTATGTTACATGTTTTATTTTTAAGTGAGCCATATAAATTAACCCTAATGTTAACTCTTGAACTAACCTAAAACTGAAAAACACATAATGACCCCATGAGTAGCATTCAATTCAAACACTAAAAAGTCTTGTCATCATCCCCTCCTGTTCATGTAAAGAATCACATTTTCATTACAAGAGCCATTTGCAAATTTACCAAATAACCCGATTTATGACATTTTTTTGAAAGCGATTGTTTTCCTCGTGTACGTCTCCTATCGTTCGGTTGATAAATACCACAACATTTAAATTTGCAAACAATATGATACCCCAAATCTGCTTCAGATCTGATCATACTATATCAGACTGTCATAAAATGGTTTTTTTTCTTTCTTCATGTCATGATACATCACATGGCTTGGCATACCCTTACCATTAGCAATAGATCTATGTGCCAGACTAATAACGATAGTCTTGGTTTACACACCAGTTTTCAGAATTTGACATACATGTAGTAGTACCTGCACCTGTGCTGGAGGCTATCTCACATGGGAAAACATGTCACGCGGAAAGGCAACATGGCGTATGTTGTCGACTGTATTTATAGCGTTTGCCTGATTCAAATGGTACAGGTTATTTTCAATCCTATAGTCATGATAGTCTTAACGAACATCTCGAATAGATTTTACAATACCCTAACGGTTTATATGGTTTAATTCAGTAATAAGCCTTATCAAAACAAATAGTGCTTACCTCATGTGGATCTTATTTACCATTATTTCCTTAATTAAAATTACATGACCTGAAAACTAATTTAGCGTACTATTGATATCTTAGATTAGATTTAGTGCTCATCCAACCACTAAATACAAACAATGTAGTCTACGTAGAGATATAGCATGCACAAGTTTGTTGACAGTTGTGTAGGTGGCTTTCTATGCTGTACTTTACTATGGACCTAGACTTGCATCGCACCAAGCTTGTTGGGTCTTAATCTGGGCTCCATTCGGGCTCCATTCTTAGCTTCACCCCTACTGTATGCACACTACAGCATGCAATTAATAGAGATCGAACTTGATTTTGAATAATTATGTTTGTACACAGTACATACCCTACCTAATAAGATACCCATACACTTAGCGTAAGTCATATGCTATACCCTAATACATATCATACTACTACCCTATACAATATAATGGTGAATATATATAACGCTGTGACTTGCCTGCTCTACCAGTCCTAGTCTTAATGTCATCTTTAGTTTTGCCATTAGATGATACTGACAATGACGGTGATGACGACCCAGAGAATAGATGCCTCATCGATTTAGATTTCCGCTTGGAAAACATGATGGCTGTCCAACACTATCTCACAGGGTGTTGGAGTGTTTAAACCAAAACAGTGGTGTGTGTATACATCAACCTCATCAGGCCAAGTTCAACACATGCTGCACACACATATACACATGGTAAACATCTTTACCAATAAGCACACATGATATACCGACCAGCCAGTGTACTGTATTATGCCATATACCACTAACGACTGTTATTACTCCACGTTCACAACCCCGATGTGCAAGCCTGTACAGGCAAATTATCATCAACCCCAAGGCTAAGTTCAACGATCCATATTAACCCACATACAGCTATAGAGACTCCTGTCAGTGTTTGGGTACTATACATAACACAGTTCACAAAGGTTAAGTTTGTATTCACAATAGGATGTTTGACCTCGGTCCTTTGCATTAATAACACAGTGAAGATTCTGCAATGGCAACTTCAACTTCCTGGAGGCATGGTGTTTTTGTTTGGTTCAGAACTAGTGTATAGAGGCTTCAGTTGTAATATATATTTTCCTATACCATAGACTTGTTCCAATCTGTTCAATCAAAGCATTTTGTATGGTTTCACTTCCAATATCAAATATTATGAAAACTTATTTTCACAAGGTATTTAATTTCGATAATCATTGCTAAGTTGGCTCAATCATATCCTCAACAAAAAAGGATTAACAAAATGTGTTATGGTTTGATGCAAGCAATTGGATCCATGTCTTAAAGGTGACACTTGGATAATTTGCCAAATTGTAAGTACCCATGAAATTAAAGTGTTTTTAAAGTAGTACAAAGGTTGAAAGTATTCAACCGATTTTTTATTTTTTATTATCAATTATAAAGTATTTGTCAGAGAAAAAAAGTAGCGTGGGCGTTGAAAAATTATGAACCAATATTTATCTACATATTACAAAGATTATTTTGACAAAACGCCAACTTCAAGTTCAACCCTAGACATGGTTCTATTAAACAAAATGTGAACAATACCTAAAAAAACCCTGATTTTTCCAGTTTGAAGGTGATTATTTTTACTCTAAATTAATATTTTTAATTTTGTCATTCAATTATATTTTGTGTGTGAAAATGAAGGCGTCTGAATATGTTTGTCCAGTAATCGTGTCTATATGAAAGAAAGGAGAGCGTAATCATGAATTCATCAACTCGCGAAATAGTTTGAATTTTTTCGCTGAACGTGAACAATTCTGCGTTGGAAAACAGCAACTCACGATTTGATTAGAGAATAGATCATATATCTATTACAGGTCAGTAACCCCATTTACAAGCTTGCGTGGAATGTAAATTGATTAGTACTGATGGGTAATATAATGGTTGGATGGGTATCAATGAACGTCAACATTCATTTGGAAAATAAGGGCTAATTTGTGTGCCAATATGAGGCCAACCTTTGTGCCAATATATCTTAGTGATTTACCGTTCTTAAATGGTATTATTTATTTATAGACTTCAAAATTAAAACTATTGCATTTTTTGTGTTTCAGAAAATCAATTTAGATGCAGAGTATAAGTGCTCTTGCTCTTTTAACTTATTTGCCTTTAAAGAAAGTGCACAACTAGATTTTAACACTATTATTTGTTTGAGAAAAAAAATTAAGTAGGCCAATCAAATCAGTCACGTAAAACCTGAAGCAAGACTGATTCTGACAGCTTCAACTATGACAAAATCACGATGAATTACATCTTTTTCCCCATTTGACTGGAAATATTGGTATCCCCAAAGTAAAATGTTGCCAAATCCCATTCCTGTTACATGGCTGACCTAATACTGAGCTGTTTATAATTGTACAGTGTAGAATGTTCAGGGATGATTATGAATCATATTTAAAAATAGGAAACCAAGATGAAATTGAGAAAAAACTAGTATAATGCCTGAAACCAGGGCCAATTTAGCATTAAATGTATAAGTAATGAAAGAATCATGCTTGAATATTACAAGGGTCTATTCCAAGTTATTTAATTAATTCTTCTATATATCTGATTGAATTCAAACACATTATAATTGAACTAAAATTACAGAAATAAATTAAAAAACAAATCATAAGAACAAAAAAGATTACCAAATAAAAATATCATTTTTAAAATACAAACCTGACATTTGAAAACACAAAAATAGAAACGCAATAAACAAAAGCTGTCAAGTCTTCATCCAGGACTAATTTTATCATTACCTGTGCAGCTACACCGCGGTTCTTCCTGTGCACAACTTCTGGTCTAGTTTTATTATGCGGGAGCGTTTCAAATGTTAAAGGGGCATTTTCTTTTTAGGTTTTCTTTACATCCTAACAATGAAATCCATATTTGATTAAGATCTACCATTTGCATTTCATATGTAGTGAGTCTGTACTGTCCATTGTCTTTAGGTGCCATCGTCTTGAGGTGCCATCGTCTTGAGGTGCCATCTATGTAAGACTCATACTCAATTCCAAATGAAGAACTCCTAACTAATTACATTTATAAAGCGCCACCTATCTAGGCAAGCCTATTCCGAGGCACTTAAGTTAGATGTGTGATCAGATACAGACCGGGATGATCCCCTACTCATTACGAAAGAGTCTATAGTTCAATCAGTTACAAATTGGCAGGGTTTTTTTTATCTCCCTGCGCTCAAAAGTAGTCCAAGCGTACGAGAGAGATTATGGCCGCCATATATGCACATGGTTTTGGCCGCACGCATACATCACACATATGATGCACAGTGTGCTTGTTGCATTATCATGCACGCCGGTGTCCTTCTGTTTTCATTTGCTGCTGTAAGGAGGCTTCGCCAATTTGGAACTGATCAAACTATAGCATTTCTTCAGAAGTAAGATTGTATACTTGCTGGGGGGGGGGGGGGGGGGGGGGGGTACAAGAAAATCACTAGATGATAAAGGCATGGGCAGATGTAGGACATTGACCTTTAATAAATGAGATCATAGAATCTGCTACAGATGGTCACATTTCAAAGAGAGAGAATATCTGCTGAGATTGTTCATTATAAAAGAGTCCCTTTAATGCACTGTAATATATCCAGTATTTCAATATCTTCTTCCTAGCCTGTCTGTCCATGTGTGCTAATGATGGCCTCTTTATTGCCCATAGATTTCTGTGAAAATCAAATTTGCCCGGCAACTAGGTGAACGGTGTTTCCTCTATATGCCAGATTACACATTTAGCAATAAATAAAAACTGGAAATGTTGGCTTATTTAGGCCACAGAAAAAAACTATGGACCCATCATTTCAAAAACATTCTTTAATATTTTAAGGGTTTTTTTGTGAAGAAAAATCGAGAAGAAAAATGTTTTGAACACAAACATAATTTTGTTCAAAACATATGATAATAACAACTTGAATTTACATTCGTTGACCATTAGTACAGATTAATTGGAGTTGTATCAAAATCAACAACCTGTTTGTGTCATAATCAATCTATCATGTCATTTTCAAATAGCTTCTTTACCATGCATAGAACTGTGTATATACCCCAAATCCATCTCTTTTACCTACCTTCACAACATATTTATCGTTACAGTTATAACTATACACCATATTTAAAAGGTATTTCCTCCATATTTTTACTAAGATCTCATCTAGGTTTCTACTTCTAGATATTTGTCTCAATCTCAAATCAAGTTGCATACATGAATACATGTTTTTGCAACTAACATGCTGCATCGCAGTGAAGTTATCATCAACTTTTTTTCATCAATCTTGACACAATTAAATTTGATAAAATAGAACAACCATTACACAGAAAACGGATTCTTTCTTCTTAACATCTTGTTACTTACAAGATTAGACAGAAGATTGTTGTTGTTGTTGTTGATGATGTCGTTGACAACCATATCAATAATGACAATTTTAGCCCAAGCATAAGCTTAGCTCTTACATAGATTTATTGATGAACTCAAAGTCTATTTCCAGAAATAATAACTGATTTCACATGTAATGATATCATTACGTCATCAAATCCAAGCTATTCTCTGTGTTGCAGGTTGTTCTATATCAAACTGATTGTGTGATTAAAGGTATATTATGTGATCTTTCCAGGGAACGCCCTCAACATCGAAAAAAAAAATAGAAAGCAGATTTTCTTGCAGATTTACATTTCTGATCATAAATCATGCATACATTCCAAGTTACAGGGCGATACGATTCTTAATTACTTCAAAATCATGGTTTTAGAGTGAAAATAAACTGTCGGAATCCCGACAGTTTATATTTTTCACTCTAAATTCACTCTAAAACCATGATTTTGAGGTAATTAGGAATCGTATCGCTCTGTAACTTGGAATGTATGTATGATTTATGATCGGAAATGTAAATCTGCAAGAAAATCTACTTTCTAAAAAAAATCATGAATAGAGGGCGGTCTCTGGAAAAGATCACATAATATGCCTTTAACTCACTAATCAATGGAATCACCATCTAATATCTATATAGATCCTAACAATGTTTTAAATACACCCTGGAATTCTAAAACGTAGTAAGTATCTACATCTATAGTAATGTTCAATAAAATCATCATGATATTAATTCTAAATAGTTACATGCTATGTGTCTGTATCTATAGCTGTATCTATGTTCAATGAAATATATAGGTGTTGATCATTTCACTACACTATGGTCCTTCCACCAAGAAAATATACTAATTTAAAGAAATACATGGCTTTATATCCATAGAGAAAAATCATGATATGAAGGATGCCTTGACATGATTGGCTGATACATTGTAGATGTTAACTTTTGACCAATAGGGTCCTCTTTTACATGAGAAAACAATCCACAAGATTTGATGTCGATATATGCACTAGTGCTGCAGCTTATAGTTAGCTGTGCCTCTATCTCTACCTTACTACATTTCTATGCTACGTCATCTAAGATAAAATTATGCAATGTCCATGGGGTGTCTGTCTGTTTGTATGCAGGGCGGGTATGATATATATACAGGTTATTCTAAACTATGAATATATAAATATACTGATCTCTATAGAATTACAAACGTTAAATAATTAACATGCTACGTTGTGATTAACAGTAACAATACTATACTATATGTTATTGGAAAATTTAATCACTGCACAACATGCAATACTACTCCTCTGCAAAACCGACTATTGTGTTCCCCTCGTTTGAATGTCCCTTAGGGTGAAAAATTAAGCTGTTTTTAAATTTTTGTTAAAGAGTTTTTAAAGAAATTTTCACAAAATCTCACCGTTTTCATTAATAGATGAGCAATGCCTCTATTGTTGATTTCATTGTGAGTTTCACCTTTTTTTAAAGTAAATTTTCTACATGAAGAAATGGGTTTCTTTGATCTTCAGAAGAGAACCAATTGACCCAACATTTCTTTTCATTCATTTCAGGGCAACACAAAAATGAGTTTTGTCCTTTTGATAATCAATAAATATGGTAGTGTTTTCGAAAAATGTTATTCTCCTATACTAGTACATATGAGAATAAACCTTATAAATTTAATTCATCAACAACAACTGTTAAATCACCATATATCACTGTCAAGCAGTACCTAATCCAATCCAATCCAAGTTAACCTAATAGACTAAGACAATTAATTAATTGATTAGTTAATCATTAGCACTTTAAGTTTTGGCACTCAATGATGCTCTGTCACATTGAGTACCAATGTTCATAATCAAGAGAGGGCGGTATACATATTTATCAAGTGTCAAGGAATCAGGTTTTATCATGAACATGCACTATAGATGGCAGCAAACAACATTATGAGTCCCCTAGGGGAGGCATTAACCTAAAATACACTTGATTGAATGGCAACAGGGGCTGTCATTGGGAAGGTGTATTGCTGACAGGTGACTAACGGGTGATTTAACATTCTCTATCAGACCATGATCAGACGGAATTATTTTGAGACTATATGAGAGCTCTATGACCACATTGAACAGTACATGCACTCACAAATAAATGTTTATATACAACTAGTATTTCACTGTTTAAAGAAATTGGCAAGTATTTTCCCAGGAATTCTTTTGATTTGGTATAAAAATGACAGTGTACGTTTCAAGGAAAATGAAAATATATGGCAAGAACTATAACTTGACAATTTCAATCTGTATAATTGCCTTCATGGGATGTGGCTTAAAAGACTTTTGGCCCCCTGAATTGAATGTGTTATAAACCATACAGAATGTGTGCCGGAGACTACTGTATATATAGAAGAATATACAAGTTCTCTTTGCTCTAATAATTTAATATAATGAGGTATAAATATATTATAAAACCAAAATAATATAAACCCAAAACGTAAACTATTAATTTGATTATATAATTGCTTTGGTTTTGCAATGATTTGAGCTAAGAGAACACAGACATTCATACTGGCAATGTCACTTTAATTTAAATACATGAATTGATCTTGCTGAGCAAAATACTGTGCAGTAAATCTGGACAGCCACCATACACCCAGATCACTCTTACAGTTGTATTTCAGCCATAAAACACTCAATTTGGAATCTAGTTGGATTCAGAACAGAATTTAAAATATAAGTTAAAAGTTTAACGGGTTCGCCGTCGGACGAGTTTTAATCTGTCAAAGAGCAGAATTTAAAATGGCACATTTCTAAATTATTGATTTGATCAATAGTTTCACAAAGATCTTATACTGTCCATGTCCGGTTGATTGTGTCACCGTATCAAGCCTTTTTGTATTGACCCAAACATGCATGCATACTTATAAATAATATCCACACACTTCAATCAAATACATCAATTATTCACTAGTCAAATAGTCAATAGATAAATAAATCAGATATAGAGTGATATCATCAAAGAGCATTATTGTCACATCAAAACAACGCACAACCCATAGCATGCACCGTCAGTCAAACACAACAGATGAAGAGATATACACACATTTATAACAAGTTTTTAAGTTGATATTAATTTTTCACACATTCAAAATCTGTTCAATGTGGCCAATCAGAGAGCTATAATGTGACAGTGCTAAGATGAGCTAGCAAGGGTGATAAATATATTCATAACTTGTAATTTTACAGACAACAGAATTTGTTTGTCCCATAGGCAATATCACAAAATTTAAAAGGACAAAATGTTTGTCAAAAACATTACTCACAATGTCCATCTCCCACACAAATATTTTAAAATATGTCTTTTCTGACAGTATGCTCTATTGATTGATTAAATTTGGATCATATTTTGGTCATGTTGTTTGCAAAGATTTCCCATTTATTTCCCAGATGATTGCTTTTTTTCAGCTTTGAAACGTCATTGAAGAGGATAAACAGATAAAGGTAATTACTACAATTTCCAATTTTCTGTTGATTTGTTTTCTGTTAATCTGATTTTGGAATTATGAATACGTTTATCAATCTTGAAGTCTCTCTTTAACATTAAGTTCATTATCATATTATCAATAGATAACTAACTACATGTTAATGATCTATAGAGTTATAATGCACAGCAAGATGATGAGTTGGCAGTTCGTAGTGGTGAGTATGTGGCTATGTTAAGCCATATAGATTGATCCAATTGCCCTCAGTTCATGGGGTTAAAATGCTCGAGTCATTCGATATTATTTAACTCCTTACATAAGAACGATGAAGTCCAAGAAGCTTCATTCTCCTTGAAGTATGAATGTGATATCAGCACAAATCCCAGTGATATAGCATTTGCAGGCCAGTGTCAGAAGTCATGTGTGACATTCATGAGTACATATACCATACAACAGACAGTGGGGAGAGGGTCAGGGGGGTAAATCTGTAAATATAGTTTGTGGGGTGGGTGCGAGGGCACCAATTTCAGTCTGGTAGGTTTAGATAATACTGTTGGTTATTTATCGTGCTCGTTTTTCCGCGGCAGTTTGGGGACCCCACATCATGACCCCCACCTTTCTGACGAGGCGGCGGCAATCCTCAGCCTGGTGAAGTTAAATTCCACTGGGAAAAAGTTAAAAGTCTACCGGGAAAAATACCCTTTTCCCCCGCCCCCACTGAAAAATACCCCAGATATGCCACTGACAACAGATCATTTAAGAGTTGCACACCTGATAAAAAGCTTATATCAGGATCATACTTCAGTTAGAATGGAGGGCATAACTTTATAATGCCCCTCATACCTATCTCTCATCATGCACTTTGCATGGTGAGAGATAGGAGGGAGGAAGTATTCTATAATTATTCCCAACGGAGTAGTAAGATGAAACATCAGACCATGTTGTCTTTCGTACAAGTCCAGAGGGATTCAAATTTAGTCACCTGCTCAGCCAATGGATTGTATTAAGCTCAGTGGTAGCAATCTAACCGTGCTATAGGAAGTGTCTGGTGTATACAATTCACACTCTTTGTAAACTGCAGCTTACGAAGATAATTAATTACTTCCCGAAATTTCACACATTTGATTTCAGTCCCCCGACCTGCTTCTCGGTAAAGCGAAGCGTGCATACAAAATGAAAGATGAAAAATTAATATCTGGTTTATCTGGCCATTAACCCACCCACCACTGTAAACTGCCAACTCGTCACTAACCTCACACCATTCCGGCACACATACATGGTATAGAAACACTCTACATAAAGATATTATATTCTGTGAGTAGCCCTACCTTTAAACCTTGTGGCTTGCAGAAGTCCGACTGTATGTTTTAACATTCAAATGACAATACACAATAGCACATATAAAACACACTATTGCTAATAAAACATATGTGGTGAGTCTTTTGGGGAAAACTATAGAATGCAATCCTCGATGTACATATTAAAGATTTTTACTTCAATCTATAGCAGTAAATTAAGTCTTACGAATGGCATTCTATAATATTCCCCAGGTCTTATGATGACCTTTTCTTGTATCATTGATGCGATTATTGAGTCAGTATATTATTATTGCTTTATCAGTGAAAAAAAATGGTTTCAGGCTATAAAGGGTTGGTTTCCTGAGGCAAGTAATATAAGCGAAATGTTTCTAAGATTAACTATGAACTTCGCCAAAATCATAAGACAGCAAATATCCCTTCAAAATGAATGTAAAAAGCATTTGATATTTTAGTTTTATAAGGTAATATGAGTTCTGTTTTTCATCTTTCAAATGGCAAAACAAAACAAAAACTAACGAAACGTCTCTAAAAACAAAATCCTCGCTTGCCGCAAGTAACAAACACCTTTTTGTTTAAACATTATAAGCCTCGCTTTATCATTGCTATGTTTCACTTCATTAATATTTTACAATAACAGTGAGCGATTGATGCATTTTGCATGAAAATCAGACAGTGACTATTAACAACATGACAGGCAAGCCATGTCTGGGCATTTTGATTATCATGTTGTCGAATTCTTGCAGCGCAACAAAGAATCTGACAAATTAACATGGACAAATCAAATGGTGGCCAGAGCGGACAGGAATTACGTCAAGAGAGCCATCTTTCTAGTAGGTGCGGTCAAAACAAAATGTCGATGAACGTTCACATCACATGCAGATGTTTGTTTTAAAATGTGATGTTTAAACAACCAGAATAGTGGTGATTTGGTGAACAGAGTCAAGACAAAGTAATGATTGATACGACAAAGTGTTTAATAATTAAACACAGCAAATTAATGTTTCTAATATCACTTAAATCAAAATCTAATACAGAACAAGCTACATTGAAAACTTATATTAGTGTTATGTGATCATGATCAATATTATCAGTGGTGTTTACGTACTGTGTAAGTGGCTTTTTTTGCACATATATATTTTCAAGAATTTAATCAAAAAGACAGCATGCAGTTTGCTAATTTCAAACTTGCTTGGTGACCTTCCAATAGGCAATATAATATTTTGATTTGAAAATTAAAAATTAAATTTAAGTTGACAATTTCCATCCATTTGCAAAATGTGCACGAAAATAAAACCTCCACAAATAATACCACTTACACGATTGATTAAAAGTGTTGCCAACAAAGTCCTGCGCCATAGTAGCCCAATCTGGCCTCATATCGACAGAGTTAGCAACACAGTATCTCCTTCTTAACTCACAAACTGTGCAGTATTGATAACATCAACCAATTTCATGCATGATTATATATCACATTTAATTTGATTACAACAATTACACACAAGCTTCCAGAGTCTCAAATTAATGGACAGGTATGGGGACGGGGAATAAACACTTCCAGGGTTTCAATAGATCACATTATGAGAAAACTAAGTTATCTTTAGAATTATATTGAATTCTGAAAATGCACAAGTCTAAAATGTATAGTAGAAGGCATAGTACAGGGTGAGTCAAAATATTTAGGTGCCGTTTTTAGAAAATCAGGAAAAATATTTCTTGATAGAAATTTGCCAATTTTTTCATTGTTTATAGGAGTAGAAACACTTCTTCATAATTGTGAAATATCCAAGCCAATACCTTATTCCAGGCCATTATTACAACATATTAACGAAAAAGCGTGAAATACAAAGTGTTCCAAATATACCCCCATTTTCCATTGTAGGCATTGTGAATACCAACACGCCATTGATTGACACATTCAAAATGTGTGCGTTAAACAATTGCATTCACAGAGGTACCTTGGAAAGTTGGAACAGATTAAATTTCACAGAATTTGGGAAAATGCACATATCTCCTGTTTGGAATAACCAATTTGAATGAAATAAAATTTAAGTTATAGCTAACAAAGCCTTCTTACTGTGCATATCAATAAATATTTTTAATTTTTTGCATATTAACTGGTTTTAAAAAAAATTGGTAAAATCGGGACCTGAATATTTTAACTCGCCCTGTATAACAATTTCCATTGTGAACATTGTTGTCTGTGAAATGTTGACTAAATCTGTCCCTAGTTCACATTTCCCTTTGAAAAATGAAAAAGGCAAGGTTTTTACTTTTCCAGGTCTTTCCACATTGGTAGAGCTGTTGTTTGTTTTCCCTGTTAGAAGTATTTCACACAAGGCAAAATCATTTCCCTACACATCAAATCCCCACAGGGATAATACTCTTAAAAGATTCATTTTGCAGTTGAAAAGACCTCATTAACCACAGAGTGACACCAAAATAGACTAACTCAATTATGTATAAATCAACGATACCCAGAAAATGCGCTCGGTTAATTGAACTTGGCCCTGCCAGGTGAGACTATTGGAAGCTTGCAATTTGAATTGATATTTTAAGATAGAGTGCATACTTGCTTAAGCTTATTATTATTATTAATAATAATAATAATAATAATAATAATAATAATAATAATAATAATAATAATAATAATAATAATAATAATAATAATAATAATAATAATAATAATAATAATAATAATAATAATAATAATAATAATAATAATAATAATAATAATAATAATAATAATAATAATAATAATAATAATAATAATAATAATAATAATAATAATAATAATAATACTGGTATTGTGTGTTCACAGAAGGGGTACTTGTTTTTTAATTATGCAGCAGGTGAATTTTAAAGAGCCATGCATTTACCTAACCAGAAGAAATTGAGGAGCTATTAACCATACCAAACACTGGTAAGGGACGCACCATTAGATACTCAGGGGGGGGGCATGGAAGTTTAAAAAATAAAAAAAACTTTGCCCACTTTCCAGGAAAAAAAAAAAAACTTTGCCCACCAACCAGGAAAAGAAGAAAAAAAGATGACCCACTGCCGAGTTAAAAAAAACAATCATGACACACCCAACTTAATGTACAAAAAAACAGTTAAAACCTAAAAAAAAAAAACTTCTCCGCCTTCGGCGGAAAAAAAAAAACATTTGCCGCCAAAGGCGGCAAAAAAAAAAAAAATGTCGCCTACTTCGGTGACGAAAAAAAAAAAATCCGCCCGACCCCAACTTCCATGCCCCCCCCTGAAAATCATATGGTGCGTCCCTAAACATGGCTCATTTTGGCTGCAAGTCCTCATGATCATCTGTATCGAGGTAACACCCCTTCTCCAAAGGACTGGGCATGACAACAGCTTTATGTGCCATGCTAAAGCAATGCATTTCAATCTGATAGTCAGTGAAGATACTTGAAGCGAATATAGCCTATTATCTGTGAGTTTAAACTACGATTACTTACAGCCCTTTGCCATGCAATGTATAACAAATATCAGAGGTCATATTTCAGTTTGATATGAATGGACTTCGGTACTTTGTGCATGGTTTCTTGCACAGTAGCTGGTGAATGCATGCAGTTTGTGAGCACAGTATTCATACATTATATAAAGCAAACACTTGTGTGAATTGTAATAAATATAAGAGGACCTGACGTTTCGATTCTAACAGAATCTTTATCGAAGGTTAAATGACAGAAGACAACATACACAACATATATATAGACAGAGGAACAATAGGCAGGAAGTGATGTAACACAGTGGGGGTCTAAGTGACAGATGGATGAATAGGGTAAGGAATATCAAACTTGACAGCTGATTGATGAAGTGGATAATGTAACAAAAGGATGACATAGACAAAAGGGAGATTAAGAATTAAAAGGCAAATGGGATATAAACAAGGCGGTTCTCGAACGGCGCGTCTCGCCTGTTCATCAAAAGTGACTTGAAAGAAATGATGATGAAACATATGATACAATGTAGCACTGTCACAGAGGTATGCATTGTAGTTAATGCAAGGGATGTAATGCCTTGAAAAATTTAATCAACAAAAAGAACACACCAACCCCCTTCCCTACACCAAATCACATCAAGATAGGCCTTACAGATCTTATTTGACCCCAGATGACCTCTGATGACCTTGAAAATTTAATCAGCAAAAAGAACACACCAACCCCCTTCCCTCCACCAAATCACATCAAGATAGGCCTTACGGATCTTATTTGACCCCAGATGACCTCTGATGACCTCGACAAATTAATCAACAACAAAAACACACCATCCCTCTTCCGTCCACCAAATCCCATCAAGATAGGCCTTACGGATCTTATTTGACCCCAGATGACCTTGAATGACCTCCGATAACCTTGAAAATTTAATCAGCAAAAAGAATACACCACCCCCCTTCCCTCCACCAAATCCAATCAAGATAGGCCTTACTGATCTATTTGACCCCATATTTGACCCCCGATGACCCCGAAAAATTAATCAACAAAAAGAACACACCACCCCCTTCCCTCCACCAAATCCCATCAAGATAGGCCTTACTGATCTATTTGACCCCATATTTGACCCCTGATGACCCCGAAAAAGTAATCAACCAAAAGAACACACCACCCCCCTTCCCTCCACCAAATCCCATCAAGATAGGCCTTACTGATCTATTTGACCCCCGATGACCCCGAAAAATTAATCAACAAAAAGAACACACCATCCCTCTTCCGTCCACCAAATCCCATCAAGATAGGCCTTACTGATCTATTTGACCCCATATTTGACCCCCGATGACCCCGAAAAATTAATCAACAAAAAGAACACACCACCCCACTTCCCTCAACCAAATCCCATCAAGATAGGCCTTACTGATATATTTGACCCCATATTTGACCCCGATGACCCCGAAAAATTAATCAACAAAAAGAACACACCATCCCTCTTCCGTCCACCAAATCCCATCAAGATAGGCCTTACTGATCTATTTGACCCCATATTTGACCCCCGATGACCCCGAAAAATTAATCAACAAAAAGAACACACCATCCCTCTTCCGTCCACCAAATCCCATCAAGATAGGCCTTACTGATCTATTTGACCCCATATTTGACCCCCGATGACCCCGAAAAATTAATCAACAAAAAGAACACACCACCCCCCTTCCCTCCACCAAATCCCATCAAGATAGGCCTTACTGATCTATTTGACCCCATATTTGACCCCCGATGACCCCGAAAAATTAATCAACAAAAAGAACACACCACCCCCTTCCCTCCACCAAATCCCATCAAGATAGGCCTTACTGATCTATTTGACCCCATATTTGACCCCTGATGACCCCGAAAAAGTAATCAACCAAAAGAACACACCACCCCCCTTCCCTCCACCAAATCCCATCAAGATAGGCCTTACTGATCTATTTGACCCCATATTTGACCCCGATGACCCCGAAAAATTAATCAACAAAAAGAACACACCATCCCTCTTCCGTCCACCAAATCCCATCAAGATAGGCCTTACTGATCTATTTGACCCCATATTTGACCCCCGATGACCCCGAAAAAATAATCAACAAAAAGAACACCCCATCCCTCTTCCGTCCACCAAATCCCATCAAGATAGGCCTTACTGATCTATTTGACCCCATATTTGACCCCCGATGACCCCGAAAAAATAATCAACAAAAAGAACACCCCATCCCTCTTCCGTCCACCAAATCCCATCAAGATAGGCCTTACTGATCTATTTGACCCCATATTTGACCCCGATGACCCCGAAAAATTAATCAACAAAAAGAACACACCACCCCCCTTCCCTCCACCAAATCCCATCAAGATAGGCCTTACTGATCTATTTGACCCCATATTTGACCCCGATGACCCCGAAAAATTAATCAACAAAAAGAACACACCATCCCTCTTCCGTCCACCAAATCCCATCAAGATAGGCCTTACTGATCTATTTGACCCCATATTTGACCCCCAATGACCCCGAAAAATTAATCAACAAAAAGAACACACCACCCCCCTTTCCTCCACCAAATCCCATCAAGATAGGCCTTACTGATCTATTTGACCCCCAATGACCCCGAAAAATTAATCAACAAAAAGAACACACCATCCCTCTTCCGTCCACCAAATCCCATCAAGATAGGCCTTACTGATCTATTTGACCCCATATTTGACCCCCGATGACCCCGAAAAATTAAGAACAAAAAGAACACACCATCCCCCTTCCCTCCACCAAATCCAATCAAGATAGGCCTTATGGATCTTATTTGACCCCCGATGACCTTGAATGACCTCTGATGACCTTGAAAATTTATTCAGCAAAAAGAACACACCACTCCCCTTCCCTCCACCAAATCTCATCAATATAGGCCTTACTGATCTATTTGACCCCATATTTGACCCCGATGACCTCTGGTGACCTTGAAAATTTAATCAACAAAAAGAACACACCATCCCTCTTCCCTCCACCAAATCCCATCAAGATAGGCCTTACTGATCTATTTGACCCCATATTTGACCCCCGATGACCTTGAATGACCTCCGATGACCTTGAAAATTTAATCAGCAAAAAGAACACACCACCCCCTTCCCTCCACCAAATCCCATCAAGATCGGCCTTACGGATCTTATTTGACCGCATATTTGACCCCGATGACCTTGAATGACCTCCAATGACCTTGAAAATCTAATCAGCAAAAGAACACCCCACCCCCTTCCCTGACATCAAGTCCCATCAAGATAGGCCTTACGGATCTCTAGATATCGCGTCACAACGCGTCTCAAAAGTTTTAAGCATATTTGACCCCGATGACCTTGTATGACCCCCGATGACCTTGAAAAATCAATCAGCAACAGAACGCACCACCCCCCTTCCCTCCACCAAGTCCCATCACGATAGGCCTTACGGATCTCCAGATATCGCGTCACAAAGGTATTTCTTAGCACACGGCGGACGGCATACGGCATACGGCATACGGCATACGGCATACGGCATACGGCATACGGCGGACAGAAATAGTGATAACATAGTCTCTTTCTGATTACATCAGGCGAGACAAAAAATGGTGAGTAAAATCCATAGTGGTGATTGATGGCATACAAATAAATAATGAAATAGATGGAAATGTAAAAGGACTGAGAGAAAGCATGAGAAAACAATAAATAACAAAGTAGGAGTAAGACTAGGTCTATGGTAACAAATAATGGAAAAACACTGGAACGAGTGATGAAAATAACTGTGCATAGGAGATAATGTTGAAAATGAAAACAAAGTATCACACATATCAAGAAGTAAAAGATTGAAAAATGGAGTGAAGAAAAACAAATGGGTAAAAAATACAAGTGATAGGTTAATCAGATACAATGGGGGGGGGGGGGGGGGGGGGTGTAGAGTCTAATCGTTCCCTTCCTGGATGTTTAGGCCATGGGGCTGAATAGTGAGAAGACGCTTCATCCATAGCTTCTCTCTACTGAGACGTACTACTTCTGAACGGCTGCCTAAAGATTCAATGCCCTGTAAGATCATGTCAGACATAGTGTGGTTGGGAAGGTTAAAGTGGTGTCCGACAGGTGGCTTATTGGTGTTGACCGTCGATCTGTGTCCGTAGAAGCGCTTCTTCAGTGAGTTTTTGGTCTCACCAACATACTGGACTCCACACACTCTACATGATAAGAGGTAAATTACATTAGATGTTGTGCAAGTGATGTGACCCTTCGTCTATGTCATCCTTTTGTTACATTATCCACTTCATCAATCAGCTGTCAAGTTTGATATTCCTTACCCTATTCATCCATCTGTCACTTAGACCCCCACTGTGTTACATCACTTCCTGCCTATTGTTCCTCTGTCTATATATATGTTGTGTATGTTGTCTTCTGTCATTTAACCTTCGATAAAGATTCTGTTAGAATCGAAACGTCAGGTCCTCTTATATTTATTACATTTACTTACACAGGCTATTTTTGTGGATAAGCAGTTTGCATTCAGCTTTTATATCACTTGTGTGAATTATGCATTGTGCAGCAATAAAAAATCATCAAATCTTGCATTAACATGATGTAATTGTGGTTATAATTTGAAGTAAAAATGTGTACTGTGTAAACCAAACTCATTGAATTTTTTAAGGCATTTTTAAAAGACAGAAAAAATTACTTTTATAGCATATGTAGATAAAAACATCAGTATTACAGTATGTTATCATAAATATTACGATGTAGAAACACTGTCAGTTGACGAATAGATACATCACTGATTGAGATATAGAAACACCAGTATTTGCAGTACAAAAACATTAGTAATAAAATATGCCATTCAATATTATTCAGAATGAAATCTGATCAAATGCAGATTTTGTTGCAAAAAGGTTTGAGAATTTGCCTGTTTTAGGTTTTATCTGTGCTTAAAATAAAGAAAACAAAACTTGAAATATAATTATATTTTTTATTAAATCTTTCAAAACTGAAATTAAGATTTTGAACCCAATGTGTCATCTAAATACTAGGATTATAGAGTAATGTTAACGGCCAAATCCATTTAAAAGAGAGAAAAATGAGACTGACGCATTTCATGATAAATGTAGGCAATTTAAATGTAGATGGATTTATTATCTCAACATAAACTGTGTGACAGTGTACTGCTTAATCAAATCTGTGAACACGCCAAATACTGTTGTTTAACTGGTTCATGTCAGATCACTCAAAACGCCACCATACACCAATGAATGAATACAATTTACCTAGAATAAATAATCCCCAGCTTACACGTCAACTGCTACTGATTAACTTAACTGAACAAATTAATTTGTGACAGATACGAGAAGCACATGGTTGTCAGGCGACTTGCAACTGTTTTGTTTTATATTTATTCTATTAACAAGTATTTCTTTATTTGTCAACAAAGTTTTTAAAAAAAAACACCATGGTGTCATTTCGACATCAATAGTACTAATTTGGTTGATTATTTTATTCATTTAGCCTTCATTTATTTTTCATTTAGCCTGAATTAAAGGCAATATCTGTTTGCTGTTGATGACCTATAAACTTACTATATATATGATATATAGCGTAACTATCTGGGTGTCTTGTCTCATTACGCCCCATATCGCCATGAGCAATTGTTATTTATTTAAACATTTGTCCGGTGAAGACACAAAAGCAATTAACCAATAGAGGTTTAAATGATAACTGATGATAGATGAAAAGATAAACAAATCTACCCCCGTTATGCTATCCATTCCATACATGTGTCCAAACGGGTTAAGAGGATAAAACCCCTTTGTATCAAGATATCAAGAAGCAGAATTTGAGGCTGAATCTCAATGAAATCTGATTTTGAAGATATTTCAGAATAAAACAGACTAACATTTTAAACATCTCATGCAATCTGCCACATAACAAGTGTTGATTACACGACTGTACAAATAAAGAATTTGACTGATTAACAGCATTTTGCTCAAATGCAACTGACAGCCGCCTGTACCTTATAAATTGGAATTACCTAGCCCAACGTTCTGACCCCTGGGCCCTTCAAGTGTTTTAAATAGCCATTTTGGTTTCCTCAATCTTAAAAAAGAGCAACAGAATATCCTATAATTCATACATGTGTGCATGGTGGTTTTTGAGTGATTCACCATTATAAGATTTCTGAGATTAAAAGAAATCTAATTCATGTTTGAGGTCTTTGTAATGCCTGTCTATGACTTTATTCCTATGTCCTGATCATTTTGAATCATTCCTTCTGACAGCGTCTGCCAAGAAATTGTGTATTGTTATATCTCAAGTTGTATGCAGTCGTCTGCAACACAACCCAACAATTTTGCAAAGATGTCACTTATGTTGCAGCAACAACCTGCTACAAACAAAGAAGCTTAGAGCCAATTTGCATAATATAGTGCCCTCAAGATGAGGTTCTGAAAATTCCAAACAGCGCCCTCAAGAGATGAGGTTCTGAAAATACTGACTCCAAACTATGTGTAACATGTACTCACTGCTGTTCACCTTTGCATGAACCAATGATATGTATTCCTATGGGGAACTTAACCAGGTTACTTCAATATAATATAGCTGCCTGATGTTAAATTCTGGATAAACCTTCGATTAGAAAAGGCAGCTACAGTTCCCTTTTTACCATAGGCCTATGTTTGTCTTTAAGTTCCCTCCACAATGAAATCTTATAGAGAATAAACTTCCAGTATAGAGTTACATTGGTCCTTGATAATAATCTCACCTTTAACAGTCATTCTACATTATTTTTGGCAATCTTTCACACAGAATATGTAAAGACGGACTGTAGCGGAAACTGTCAGCTGGCTTTTTCACATCTTTTTAATAATGACACATTTCAGTGACCCACACACAGCATGTGAACTTTAGAATTGCCCACTGTATTCAGGGTATCATGCCTGTAAATCATACCGAGAAAGGTCGGCTCTGAAATTCAACTATTTGGATATGGGTCATTGAACTGGGTCACTTGTATAGTGATACTACAATGTACTGGAATCTGGCTTTATCTCCACAGAAGCCAAATCTTCTGCTTCCACTTTCCTCCTCATTTCCAGTGGTCACAGACTTCACTCCAACCTGTTAAACCTAATATGTAGCATTACAAAGTCATACTATGAGACTAATCCACCACAACCTACCTTCTACTTTGACAGGTTCCTTTAGTACTCTTGGAATGCCTCCCTTGGCTACTACACCGCCTGGCTTGCCAATCTTAGAGGGCGGCTTGATGCCAGACCTAGCTGGCGTTGTCATGGTGACGGTGCGTTGTTGACTTCACTGAATGTCAAAGATTCAAACTGTCTAATGTGCTTTGTTTACAGCTGAATACCTGCAACGAGGGATAAGTCAAAAGGTTTAATGGGACATGATTTTGTTATTACTTTGTGCCTATGAATTATTTTGTGACTGTTAAATCTGTTTTATGACAACTTCTATAATATACCTCTATGAAAATAATCATACTTTGGTAGACATACTTAACATTGCTAAATCTGAAACAAGAGTGAGGAGTTTTTCCTGCCTACCTTTTCATTACTTTATTTGTTTTTAAGGTAGTGTTACTTTCAATACTTTTGAGATATAGGAAATGAAAGTGCAAAGTCATAATGTTTTGTTGAATCTAAAATTAAACAAGCAATGTGTTATAACTGTTTACACTCTTTATGTTCTGTTTATCAACATTTGTTGTGCTGATACAGGGTTTATCTTAGTGATGAAATTTATATTTGCATTTGATCACATTTCATTTCTCCCCATTCATGTTTCAAAGAGCTTTCAAAATTGAGTGAGCTACGAAGGCTGTATTAAATATTATAAATCAGTTCTCGTTTAAGAAGTAGGTGGCTACATTTGGAAGTTATTGCTTCCAGTCTATCTGGTGGGCAAATATTGTGTCAAACTAAAATGTAAATAGATAATAAATCTACTACAAAGAATTAAGGAAGGCAGTTTCTCAGTCTATGTTTCACATAACATTGAATGTGTGCTCTGACTACATCAAATGTATATTTTTGGTATTTCATGTTTAAAGAAGGCATTAAATCTTCAGTCATAACTAACTGCCCACAAATCAAACATTAAGGTTTTGTAATGATTGATTTAGTTTTGGTTGGCATTTTCTGTACATGGAAATCAAATTGTAAAATAGAATAACTACACATGTAGTCTGAGAGGATATCTCATAATTTACACAACTATCGACAATAAGAAATATTTGAATTATTACATTTAAGAACTATGTAAGATTTATTAGATAGGTATATTTTGATGGCCCTTTGTAGGCTGTTGGTTGGTTCCTGGTTCTAGAGTCCTTATTTTACCCCAAAACAGAGGATTATCAAAGAAATTTGGTTTCACAATAAGAACATTTTGATATCTATGTTATATCTTTAATTCAGAAATCTTGAATCCAAAAGAAGCCCAAATCATGTTAACTATCAAACGTTTTTGGACCCTTGAAAATAAGTGGGGACCCTTGGAATTTGAAAGGCATGGGTCCAGGGGACCCTTCATTATTTCTTCTTATTTTGAGGCCTGTCTATGAAGTGACTTCAGAGCATACCCTAGTGATAAATGCATGGTTTATCCCGGCACTCTCATCACGAGTGCCTACCAGGATTATGCCTACCAGGATTATGCTTTGATTACAATTGTACTTGTATGCCAGTGCATGCACATAACAATGATGTGCGATCACTGGAACACACTCTGACGTCACTGCATAGAAATAGAGTATAGACACAGAATCATACCCCGATAACTCATCACTCGTAAGTGATTGGCCATACCTATAAATCAGGTCATTGTCATCAGTTGAATACCCGTATTGGATGAATGGATTGAATACTTGATGGATGAACTGAATACTTGATGATGATACAATTGAAGAGAGATTTGGTGCTGCTTAAAATATCCGAATTAGTCTTAAAGCTGTGTTGTTAATGTATCTGAAAAGAAGAAAAAAAGGAGAAAAAATGGATCTTAAAAGAAATACTCTACCATTGCATATTTTTAATATACATTTTTTTTTTCATTTTTGAAAATCAAGAGCAATTACATGAAATATCCCAAGTCAGCTAAAAGAATATTTCTTTAAGAAACAGCAATCCTACAGTGTATTATCTACACTCAATTCACATTTTCCTTTTCTGGTTAACATTTTTCTTCAGTTTGTTTTATCACTCAATATATACCCTGCCTAACAAAAGATTCAAGCTGAATCCATCCAAAAATGCAATGTGTTTTGCCATTTCCAGTATGAGCAATAGTGCATTCAAATAGGCATGGGCATACCCAACAATAGGTTTCAGTAGAACTTAAGATATTGCCAACATTTTGACATGTCTCTTTCTTGATCAATTCATGTTTTATCTCATATAAAAGTAGCCGTGTTCAAAGCACAATTCAAGCTATCTATCTATAACCTCCTGCACTGTGCGTGTATCATGCGTTACAAATCACCAATTGATTTTCGACGTGGAGCACAAGATATGCTGCATAATTTATACAACTGTCGTAATGAAGCACGACAATGTCACTAGAAGGCATTTATTGTACATTTTTTAGACAAAAATGTCCATCACAGTTACGCTCAATATTTTTGTAACATTGAAATTTGTTCTCTTCAGTACTATTTTTTGACATACTGGCAAGATACTATACAACTATATTGTACTGCCCATGGTAAAAAAACCTGTGAAAAATGCCCATATTTTGTTTTCTTCTTTTTGTTGAGGCTGGAAAACATCAACTTTTTATTTCCATTTACATGTCATGCAGGTGATACATAATCCAATAATACAAATTATACACTTTTTTCTGAAATCTTCGATCTTCTCTCTCAAATAATTTCACTCAGGAAAAAAATGTGAACTTCTTCAATCTTAGAACATGAAGATGTGTAATTTTAAATGATATCATCTGTCTTTGTTTGTCCGTAGGGCATATCCATATCAGATTAAATAGAGCATCTGCTACAAAGGTTAATTTAATAATGGCATAGATTTGTAGCGGGTGACAATGCAAAGTTACCCCTCGATCCTCTTTGCCTCTGGATCAATTGTTCAGTTTAGGGATTCATGAAGATGGACAGATACTCCCACAATGCACCATTCCTGAAACTATACTCGCAGAAACAAACGCAGGTGTTTGTAGGTCTTCATTTGAATCAATACAATACGGGATGTCAACTACTCACATCTTTTTCTCAAGGTGAGCTCTCACGTTTATTCGAAACTGATGGCTTTCACATACTATTATACATAGTATGTTAGTCATTGTATTGTATATATGTTTTGTAGCATGGCAACAAGACATCATATGCAATCTAAATTTGAATGTATTTCATTTAGTACAGCTGTGCTTAAGTTGCTGTCAGGTTCACACTACATGTATACTCCAAACCTCTATGCAGTGAAGTCAGAGCATATTCCGGTAATAAACAATTAATCCTGTGTGATTGATGCAATCAAATACGATTCCAGGCAGTAATGCATGTAAATCCTGGGTCAATCACCAAACTATGCTTCAACATTATACAGAGGTACATAATGTAAGAAAGAGTCCTCCTTTTCCTTGATGCATCAACACACGACCACACAAGCCAAAGAATTCAAAAAGTTGCAGATCATGAATTCATTCCAAGTTGCAGTTGAACATTTGACATTACAGTCAGTCCCCTTGTGTTTATGCACGCATAGTTGACGCTACATCCATGCACAAAGAATTAACAGATCTTTTTCTCATTTGCCCCTCGTATCTTAACATTTACAGCACACAGGCACTTTGCTACAGGGTACCCCCTTCATCCACATCATTCATGCCACAATTCATCGCCTGGTAATCGGTTCAGCGGCCCTAGCTGTTATTCCTACACGCCTCACTTAAATTAGTAAAGCGACGGGGGTTTAATGTGCCAGCATGTCTTTCTACTCAAAAGATTTTGATTTTCTATTTTAAAATACATTCCACAACCACAATCAATTCTTGTACTGTGTGCTTTTGCATTGAGCACACTGAATAGAAAATTCACTTGACATTTTGATAATTGATGTATTTTTCGGGGCATACATGTTCATTGCGTTTTATCGTTTCAGGGTATCTTTTGCATAAATGGAAAAGATTCTTGAGGATGAGTGCTTTTGTGAAGAAAAACAAAAATAAATACAATACCTATAGCATGTTAATCGAGAAATAAATTAGGTCTGCAAGCAAGTGATTGTTGAAAGTGTGTATATTTGACATCTATACACTAAACTAATTTTCACAATTTATTAATGCTAAAGCATTTATGCGACAAAACAGTCACACAAATTCAAATGTACCCCTCACATGCTGCACAGTAAGTTGTTATATTTGCATCCTTCATTTTTGCACTTTGCCGAATTAATCAATTTGCGTGGTGTGTGTGTGGGGGGGGGGGGGGGGGGGGGGGGGTCCAGGGGGTTTGTTTTGTTAAATTTGCAATTTAGGGTTCCTTACTCCATAATATAAGAAACATATTCAGGTTTTTATATTTTTATCGTATAAAAGAATATTTTAGTCCGCAAATCATGCAAGCTCTTTGTATATGGGGGGGGGGGGGGGGGGGGGGGGGGGGAGATAAAGAAAAAAAACTTACCCAAGATCAAAAAACATCCAAATTCTGGCTATATCTTGCCTCGCGTCCCGTACGGAATAAACCGTGTATAGCTGCAACGTAATTTCTTTTCACATATTTCATATATTAAGCCTGCAACAAGGATATGTGTATTTACAAAAGGTGGATCTTTTTGTTAGATGAATAATGTAAAAAAGTGAACCTTCAGAATAAAATAGACTTTAATTAACCCTAAAAATAACCCTACTCAGTACTACAAATTACTATAGCCAAGCCTATCTCCAAGCGCATGTGCGAACGGCTTTCGATGACGTAATCAACCGAGCCTATATAGTGAGCGCGGTACACTTTGGAACGAGTAGCTGAGAGCCATGGGTTGCCTAGGGTGTCCGAGGTTTTGGGTCCGGAGGGTCCCTGATTCGATCCCCCGTCGAGTTGCGGCGATTTATTTGTTGGTTTTTCTTCCAAAATTGCAATATCTGTTAAAAAACCTGGCTTGGGGGTTAGGGTCAATAACAAAATTATTACTACTCCTTCAGTTCCCCCAGGAGTGTACAATATAACAATTTCAGGTCATAGTTTTATAACAGTCCTTACCTGTAGCCATATATGTTATGATTCAAACTCATCTTGAGGTAAACTACAATTGGCTTTTATTTTTATACTTATACTCAGAATACAACAACTCAATTAATTTGGAAACAAGATTGAATTGACATGAACAAGCACACTAATGGATACATAATTTATTTATCCTCGCTCTCCACAATGGAGTAGTGAATGCTTGATCTTATGCGACTGAACTGGTGCATTCAAATTTATGGATAGCTATAATTTAAAGGAAAATGGATGTCAACTTCAAAATCCCATTATGTACGAATAATATAATCACATAATTACTAAATGACAACTGTTGGACACAGGATATATCCTTTGAGTAATTTTTGACCCACTTAACTGATTTATCCTGTACCACTTTTTGTCAAATTAAAATAGAACAAGCTTTTTAATTAGGGTTAGGGAAAATACGCTACGGCGCAAAAGCACCAAAAAAACCTCCACTTTTTCATCCCACAGCACATTTTTTTAAATGTTGTCTATAAATTATAAAAATAATGTCCATTTCCGAAAACCAACAAATTGCATAACTGTGGAAGTGTTTATTCTACACCTTATTTAGTTCAAATTTAATTTTGGATGAAAAATGATAATTTTTGACCATTTTTATTGTCAAAACTAAATTGTCAAAACTATCATTTTTCATAGGAAATGTGTAAACATGGAAAAGTACAACACAGCCTCACATTTGTGTTTATTTCTAACGCATGGCATATTTTTGTGTAAAAAAGCATTTGCCTCGAAAAGCACTTTTCCCAAAATATAGAGCTTTTAAAAAGTGAACATTTCCTATCCCTACTTTGTTTTAGCTTTGTTCACAAGGTTATTGGGCTAATAGTTTTTAGTATGTTTTGGACAATGTTATTAGACAAAATCTTTTTGGGATGACGTTTTGTATTCACTGTGTATATTTTGCGTTTGATGGAGACCAAGGTATATATATCGTAGGGTACTCCACAATTACAACATATTTCTGAGATAACAAGCAGTTGCTCTCTCTGTAGAGTTTGATAAATAGCAATACAACACACCATCACAAACCATGTGTCGTATTAACCCCATCCGCCATCGTCACCACATCATCATCTGAGCAATGCCAATCTTAAATGGATTCTGTCACACAGCCCATACCGATTTGATATTTTCTACTCCTGTCTGTCGACAAGCGAGCAAACAGAAATAAGTTCACATCCATGTGTTCGTACCGCCCACCAATACAAAAATAATCGCAAAATGTCACCATCCATCACAACAGCAATGTGCTGTTCACATTGAAAAATGAGCCTGCCACAAGTAAATTTGATCCATGCATAATTGTGACGTGTTCTACCGAAACCAGACACAATTGGGCAAGATATCAAAATTGAGTTAGTAATTGATCATTAAAGTAGAGATCTTCAGCTTTACAGTGGTACCTCTCTTTTTTTAATCGGACTTCCCAAAGCGGAGTTACATCATATTCAAGTTCGTCTTTTACGGTCTTTATGAAAACTCCAAACTGAGATATCGCCCTTTAAAGTTACTAGAACTAGGCTTTTTACTAGAACTAGGCTTTTTTAAATCACTGAAACATACATTTAGGATGATTTTTTAAACTGAATCTTTCACAATATTGTTATACACACTCTGAAGATTAATTATTTACCAGAAACTCAAATTCCCCCAAAAATCACCCCCAATTATGTTTTGGGCTATTTCTCAGTTTGGAGCTCTGCCCAATTCCGTCTGGTTTTGGTAGAACACGTCACAATTAACAATGAAAATGGATGATTTGAATGTTATATCTCAACTTCAATATATATCATTATTGAAGTGTGTACTTTTGTGTCTGGGATTGCTTGCTACTTAAGGGGGGACTTAAGGAAGTTTTTGATATGATTTTTTGAATTTTGCGAGTGCTGTAATTATTGAACTATTAATCAAATGTATATAAAAGTATACATTTTTGGAAAGGAAATGGATCAGAGAATCCAAATTTGGCATCAATTTTGACCAAAAAAGTAAATTTATTGAGAAAATCACAAAATTCACTTTTTTGACCCAATTTTTTTTGAACAAAACTAACAAAAATAATTTTGAGTAAAAAATGGCCAAATCACTTGATAATGATGTTAAGACACTAATGAAGAGAATTTTTTTTTTTTTAAACCTAATTTAATATTTGTGAAAATTTTAACCAAAAAGTGCCAAAAAACGTGAAAAAATGGATTTTGGTTTTTTTTACACGTTTTTGTCAAAATTTCAAAAAATATTGGATTAGGTTCAACAACAAAAAATCGTCCCTTCATTAGTGTCTTTACATCATCATCATGTGATTTGGGCATTTTTAACTCAAAATTATGTTTGTTAGCTTTGTTCAAAAAAATTGGGTCAATTGGATTCTCTGATCCATTTCCTTTCCAAAAAAGTATACTTTTATATACATTTGAGTCATAGTTCAATAATTACAGCACTAACAATATTCAACAAAAAACTTCCTTAAGTCCCCCCTTAAAAATGTTAACAGGTTTAATGCAAAAGTACCTCTATCCCCCGCCAGTGGTTTAACCAGGATCGAGAAAAGGAGGGCCGAAAAGTGCATGACAAATATGACATCTTCAACCCCTGTTTGGATTATGTTATGTGATTTGCCTTTTCAATAGCTTTGCACCTTTCTTGGCACTGCCTATTTGCCAATGAGCATCTATTATAAGAAAACTAATTACAATTGTTAGAATTCTTTGGATCAAAATCGGTTTCAAAGTTTTTCGCCTCGCTTGTAGTCCACAAAAACGCATATGTGGACAGTCTTTCTCCTGAGGCTCCACCGGTATTTACAGTATGCATGCCGGCCTTACAGCTAGATATGCGGTAATTATGCGAACAAAAATATAACAGTTTCCCCAGAGAACTCTCTTTAAAATAATGAATGTGTCTTCAAATTTTACAAAGTTTATGACGAGACTCAAGGTTTATTTTTGAAGCTTTTTAATTAACAATTGATTCCTGAAGTTCATTGGACTTGATAGTTACTATGAAATGCACTGACCTTATCATATGATAGGCCATACAGGCATGTGTCTTTTAAAAGTTGAGTGAAAAATTATCAACAAAAATGTTGAAGACAAAAAACTCTGCATCTATTTTGAACAGTTGTGCGTTGTAACTTTCGATTTCTTACACCCAAAGCTTCATGCTTTCGGAATCACAAAAAATAAAATGTCTTCGACTACTGACCTGACCCCCTTTTTTTATAAAAAACTATGCCAATTCCCTCTTTTTTTAAAAAATAAGGCAACGAAAACCCCCACCCTGTTCTACAGGAAAACGGATTCTCTCAGGTTTGGTCTGTCGGTCTTGATTTCTTTCTTTTCTTTTTTCGCCTTCAAAATGACCTTAACAAATCAACATATTTGGGAGGGTCGGTATTTTAAAATTGTGGTTTTTTATGATTGTATATTTACATTATATTGTATCATCTCATATTATTATTGGTGCTCATGATACTTTCCAATGTATGTAATAATATTATGTTGTGTATGCTATTGTTTTTATCCATACTTTTTATGACTGTATATTTTGGTCAATTTGCTTATGTTTTTATCATGGTGTAAAGCGCCTTGGGGTCAATTTATTGATGGAAGGCGCTATAAAATGCGTTTTATTATTATTATTATTATTATTCATTTGCATGTCAGATTATTTTCCACACAGATTTCTAAAACGATGGGTCAGTCAGGCCAGTAGAACAGGGGGGGGGGGGGGGTTGTCGCCTTATTGCGATTAATTTTTTCCTCGGATTTAAAAAGAGTCGAACCCTTTCATCAATTTCAATATGGATACCAACAAAATTAGGCCTACAACAAAATGTTGTCAAACTTCTACTTCATATTCCTGGTTTTCAATTGAAGTAATGCACTGAGCTCATGTCTATACCTCTCTGCAAAACGATGTGGTGACTTACGTTCTCTTCTACATATGAATCGAACTTGCCTTATTTCCATTTACAGTCCATTTAAAAAATCCATAAATACAGTTAACACAATTTACCTCGATATACTAGCTAGATTTATTCACATACTCTGCCGTAAATGTGACTTGTACCATGTAATCATGCAGCCCTGCAGTGTGCTTATGCCTTCATTACATGCAAGCACGCACTATAACATAGTCGTATAAACAATGTTTATAAAGCGCACTGTTTATAAGCGGCATATTTATTTATACTATTGTATGGATACAATTATAACTTGTACCGGGTGAAACATGGTAAGTGTGCATGGCATACGTGTTAGCAACACCATGTCTAAGCCACTCGGACCAAATTGCCGGCTGCATCACACACGGTCTCATTCGATGACAGTAATAAAAGCACAACACATACAGATCTATTTGACACACAGCTTGGATTTTACTTCCATCTTACTACTTATTGCTTGATGAATTTTCCTAAAATATGAAGAAGCGCTCACAAGGTTTCTATTTTGGTTAAATTTGTATCCTAATCTTTTTATTAACATTGATTTTATGGTATTGTAAACTTATAAATCAGTATGTGTAAAGATTATTTCTCGACAAAAGTGTATGTGGAACATGTATGTGATAAGATTAAGAGTATTCTTTAAAACTTTTTAACTCTTTTTATTAGGATTTTTTTAAAAGAATTCATGAGTTGATCTTCATGAAATTAGACCCAGATGTAAACGTTAGATGCGAGACCTACTTCATTGAGCTCATTTGAATTTTCTTAACTTTGCTTACGGAGAGTTAAAGACCACTCTTACTTCCACCTAAAGATGAATTTTAACTAATGAAGAAGGTGGGAGGGAGAGGTCAGGCAGAAGAGTCTGAACAATATTTATGCTTCTTCTATGTAAGCCATTGGATGGTTCACAATTTCTCTAACATCAAAAGTAATGTTCTTAATTTGCAAAAACATCTTTCCTTTTCACAAGTGGCCAGTTAGGCCAACAACAAAAGCTCTGTCCTAGCCAGTACGCCGAAATCCGAATTGTGTCAGATCTTTTTGATGACCCATACTTGACCCAAAATAACTTACATAATACTTTACATGGTACGGGGTCACATGAAGGGTCACATGGGGGTCAATTAAGGTCATATACGTGACTTTGAAAAAATGTGTAACAAAATTTTTTAATTTTTAATTTTGGAGAATTTTTTTATTTTGGAGAATTTTTTTTTTAAATAAAAAAATTACACGGTCGGGGCTTTAGTACATGGTCGGTCTGAAGAGGACAAACTAACACTTTTTTGTTGTTGGCCTTATCGGTAACAAACAATCTTTAAATTAGGTCTCATGCTCATCATCAAACCTTACATAGTATACATGTATAATATTGGAGCACTTCAACACTTAATTACACCAAAATCAATTCGACCTCAATATCAAAAACCAGACTGCCTCAATTCGTGGTCTGCTTTCCTACATTAGCTACACCGATGAGACTGAGACAACAATATCTTCAAATGAAAATATGCTCGGGGGCCAGTCAAAAGGTTCGCACAATAATATCAACAGTAAAAACAAAATAACATAAGATGCATTGCAAATGCAATACCAAACACAACAGCGGGTGATCCGCCTTTGCCGTGATATATTGTATAACTGTATAGTTGAATTGTAATTACATGGATGCATAGAATGGTTCCCTGTCATCTTAAGGGATAGGGTTGGATGCATGCACCACTTGGCTTCAAGGGGCATGAGGTGGACGTTTTCAAGTAGATCAACTTGACTTGCGTATCATCTATAAACACCACAAATTTGTGTTCAAGTTTATCCAACATACTATTATTGCTATTAAAAACAAGTCTGCCCATGTGAAGGAAGGGGTGGAGAAAGGGTTGAAGGGAACATTAGGGGAAGGGAACATTTAGGGGAAGAGAAGGTGGGGGAGAGAGGGCAGTTGAGCTGTGAGGGAAGGTGGTGTGAGGGGGAGGATGGGGTCCCTGTTTTTCCTTCTGATTTGGGCATTTCTAAGTGCATGTTGTTATAATATAAGACAGTTCTAGATACTTATAGTATCCTAGGAACTCTCCAATAGGAAAACAAAATATTCTCAAAGAGCTAGGGATAATCCAGGGTAGATGCTCAAATAATGTGTATAGTCAAATTTGCATATCGACCAACCAATCCAATGGTAGCCGATTGTGGTGTCCCTGCACTCACAACAGGAGCTTGTACACTCACTCACTTGCAATATGCAGGCACTAATATCAATTATAACAGAGCTGCTACAGTAACAGTAACACTTGACAAATTAACGTAAAATGTAACATTTTAGACCCAAATGATTTCCTAACAGTTAATTCCCAGTGCATGTGTAATAACCATATAAACCAGTATGGTGCCCTAATAAATATCTGAATATTACAGGAAGAATTAGGAGAAATCCAGATTTGTCTTTAAAAATAAATCTAAATGTCAGAAACACAGCTGGTATGTCACATATAATTTTTGGTCGATGTCAATTTAGCCACGAGACACATGCCTACCATACACACCGTAATTTGGTACAAATTCGAGTTTCGGATGACAAAACAGACCTCCAGATTATGATCGAATAAAACTAAACCTTACACCGCTCAACCGCTTCAATTAATCCCCACCTCCGATCACTGTGCACGGTTAGACTACTTCATGTCTGAATCAATGACCCGTCTCGCTTTATAATAATCTCCTCGGCGAAGTCCGACCCTGTCCGCTGCGACCGCAGAGGTTTGGCCAGGGATATTTCACCTCCGAGGCACAGGAATCAAATACATGTTGCAATATCGGATTTCCCCCTGAAGACCGACTAGATGCCTGTCACTTTGCCTCGCTGGATCGCACACACCCATACAATCTACTCAGTGAAGTTTCCACTGATAAATGGAATGCATAATGTCAGTTCAATGACATGCCAAATCTATATAATAATACGGGATCGCCGATTTTTGTCCGGAGATGTTCTCCCCTTTCCGCGCCTTCGATCGACTTCAAATTTTCTGTGCGGGTGCGTACGGGGCCCACAATTGTCCAGTTTATGTTTGATTTTTTAAATTTGGGTTAGATTCCGTGAAATTCGAGTTTTTGTAGCCCGTTTCTACGTTATTGCTCGAGACATTTTATTATTTTGGCCAGCTTATACCGCACAGCCACTGTGGTCTAACCAATAATTCATGTTGTTTATCAACTCAACCTATACATATATATTAATTTACCGCAATAAATGACTTTTACTAGAATTTAACGATTGGATTGTTTAATTAGGATTTGATTGGCATAACCATGATAACACATTGTCTTTGTATTAATTATGTTATTTTAACAACTTGGAAAACATCAATTTACAATGCAGTTAACTGTATAAGTCAAAAGTTTACTAAAACCTATGTATTCATATAGTAACAAGATTTAATTTCTTGGGGCTAAATCCTGGGGTTACAGAGTTCATCAATGGAATGGATGCCCTGGTAATCCATGGGGGATAGGCCTATTATTAATAAACAAGGTATACTGTTAGAGCAAAATACGCATGTAGAAATACGTTTAAGCATAATTTATTGTCAATTAGGCCGGAAAATAAAATAAAGGATGGCTAACTGAACTGGGTGGGTACAAGGTGATCATGGTGAGACCCCGCCTCCCGCCAACTATGAAAGACTCACTATAAAACTTAATAAAGCCACTTAATAACCCCAGTGGCGTCGCGGACCTAAATCTATTTAATATGTATGTGTTCTATGAGAGACTTGGCAAATTTAGTGTGGAAGGGGTGGGGATCTAGAGATCCGTAAGGCCTATCTTGATGGGACTTGATGTCAGGGAAGGGGGTGGTGTGTTCTTTTGCTGATTAGATTTGCAAGGTCATTCAAGGTCATCGGGGTCAAATATGGGGTCAAATAGATCCATAAGGCCTATATTGATGGGATTTGGTGGACGGAAGAGGGATGGTGTGTTCTTTTTATTGCTTAATTTTTCGAGGTCATCGGAGGTCATCTGGGGTCAAATAAGATCCGTAAGGCCTATCTTGATGTGATTTGGTGGATGGAAGGGGGTTGGTGTGTTCTTTTTGCTGATTAAATTTTCAAGGTCATCGGAGGTCATCTGGGGTCAAATAAGATCCGTAAGGCCTATCTTGATGGGATTTGGTGGAAGGCAGCTGGATGGTGTGTTCTTTTTGCTGATTAATTTTACGAGGTCATTCAAGGTCATCTGGGGTCAAATAAGATCCGTAAGGCCTATCTTGATTATATTTGGTGGAGAGACGGGGTGTGGTGTGTTCTTTTTGCTGATTCCTTTTTCAAGGTCATTCAAGGTCATCTGGGGTCAAATAAGATCCGTAAGGCCTATCTTGATGGGATTTGGTGGAGGGAAGGGGGATGGTGTGTTCTTTTTGCTGATTAAATTTTTAAGGTCATCAGAGGTCATTGGGGTCAAATAGATCAGTAGGGCCTATGGGACTTGGTGGAGGGAAAGGGGGTGTATTCTTTTTGTTGATTAAATTTTCAAGGTCATTGGAGGTCATTCAAGATCGTCTGGGGTCCCCCTAAAATGTCTTGCCTCCATCCCCACCCCCAAATTATGATGCTGGCGCCGCCACTGCATAGTACAAAGGGCGTGGGGTACCATCTATCTCAACTTTGAAGGGCCATAAAGCGGAAACGATTCGTTTGTGTTGGGCGGTCGAGGACAACATAACATTTTTTTGTGTTGGCCTAACCGCACACTATCTTCTCTACAATGTATACACTATATGGGGTATGGGGTTGGTACAACTTCTTTCTTTTTTTCTTTCTTTTTTTGGGGGGGGGGGGGGGGGTGTATGGGATAACAATAACATTGTTTCTCTCCTAAATGGGGTATTGAAATTGGGTCCGAGATTCAAAGATATCACAAAACTCAGATTTCTGTGAACAAAGTCTATTTCAAATGAAAACAATTATTCAGGGATCTACAATTTTGAACTCATTACCTATGTCCATTTTGCAACAATTAAGATAATACTCAGCTAGCGAGTGCCCGAGCGTAGCGAGGGTACGCCGCTAGTGAATTCATATTATGGAAGTTATGGTGTAGTATTATTGAGAGAGCTCCCCGCCCTCCCTTCGCTTCTGACATTAAACCACTGTGTACAACGGATAGTATCAAGTATCAGTGGTATAAAAACAAAATGGTTATAGATCTAAGCCAGGTAGACCTACCATTACCAATCTAATCACAAGAACTTGATAGTCTTTCCAGTAAGAGGAGTAGCATTTGTATTTTGTCCTAATTAAATAGTCTCCATCCCTACATGTACACCTTGTTTGTTCCATAGAGAGCTGCAGCACACAACAAATAGTTCAGAGGTTTAGTATGCTACCTACGATGTACATGAATCAGTTATCGTATCTCCTATGCATGTGCAGAAAATACCATGCATTTCAATCAACCCTCGTCTTGTTTGTCAAATAGATTTCAACGGTTAAGTATTGGTGCAAATACCCTCTCTAGATGCAATCAATGCAATTAGGTAAATCAGACTTGGAGACAACCTGTGGTTCAGCCGCTTGAGGGGGAATTACCATTTAACTATTTACCGCCATTAATTCACTGATTGGCCAAGTAGCTACACACTAAGTAATCAAGTTGACCTATTTCCCAATATGAGTTCCATCCAGCGAGTCTGGACTCCCAACTGCTTAACTATTCCCCCTACAGTTTAAACAGGGACAATATTGCAGAAATAATATTTTTCATTGATGACATAGGCATTAGGGACACTCCAAAATCATTCAATCAATAGATTACCAGTTCTGAATTGGACGCTGGTTTCTGCATTACTCTATGGAACAAATGATGGATGTTGCCATGTTAGTCAACTTATTTATGGCAATAATGTCTACAAATATATTTTCAAAATATCGCTTTAACCCTAACCAGCCAGGCTATGTTTTTGTGTGGAAACTGGGGGAGGGGGACAAAGTATGAATTTTCTTTACCCAAATAATCACCGCGAAACCCCCAGGAATCGACCCCAGGATTCGACCCGCAGACTCTCCGATCACCGTGCCACGTCAATAACCACTCAGCTAACCTGCCAACGCTCACCCGGGCAGAGATTTCGTACACACATATCAGCTTGGTTGATGACATCATCAATTCGAATGCTGTAGCTTGCGTGTGGACGTTGTTTTTTGCCATAGTGAATCAAAGGTTCCAGGAAGGTTAGGGTTAACAAGCACTGAAAATCATGTGTTTTAACAAGCACTGAAAATTGTGTTTTAACCCTAACCAGCTAGGCTATGTTTTTGTGTGGAAACCAGAAGAGGGGGACAAAGTATGAATTTTTTACACAAATAATCGCCGCGAAACCACTGGGATTCAACCCCCTGACCCTCCAATCACCGCGCCATATTCCTAACCACTCGGCAAACCTGCCAACGCTCGCCCGGGCAGCGATTTCGTACACACATATCAGCTTGGTTGATGACGTCATCGAATCGAATGCTGTAGCATGTGCGTGGACATTGTTTTTTGGCGTAGTGAAAGCCCACCCTGTTCTACGGGCAAACGGACCTCTCAGGTAGGGTCGGTAGGTTGGGCAGGTTTTTTTGTGTGGTGATTTTTTCAAAAAAATTAACAACAAAAAATCAATAATTTCAACAAAATCCTTTTTCCAAATAAATATGTCGGGCCCATAGAACAGAGTGGTGTTTTCATCACCTTTTAGGCAAAAAAGAGGAAAAAACACAGACACTCAAACCACCTTTAATCTAACCCTACGAAAACTGGGCCCTGTATTTGATAAAAGTGTGTTTGCAATATCCAGTATTTATGGTTATCCTTATTGCAATTAGCTTTAAGGGGAAAAGGGGAAATTAAATGAAATTGTATAACAATGATTTGCATGTCTCATGGCAAGACTCGGGACCCAAGTCTCTATAAACCTAAGACCCATGACTCATAATTTCAGGACCCATGACTCAAAGACATAAGATTCAAGACTCAACATTCATGGTTTGGATCTGTTGGCCGGTATAGACCGGGCGATTCCACGCGTTACATTTTAGGGCACCATTCTTTATTCTCCCCTCTATAACTGTAAAAGTAGTCTGAATGAAGTTTACATCTTTTGTATTGTAATACCCAAGACTTAAGGCTAAATCCTCATGCTAACACCAATATGAAATATCAGCTCATGTTAATGTAAGACCGCTCTGAATATCGGTAACACGCGTTACGAAAAAAGACGCACTAAAAAAAATCCCAACTTTGTTTTGCTTGTGTATTTAAACTAACCTACCTGCAATCAATTGGTCACTACTGTGAGCAAGTACCTACCCAAGGTTTATAATACTAGAATAATAACAAGAATTTAAGTTCTCACTTTTTTGTAAATTGCAAAATAGTCGGTAACACGTGTTGTTACATTTTGTCCATCCATAATTTACTAGCTTTGTATTATTTATTTAATTTCTAAATTAAAATTAAGTTTGACTTTGACAATGGAACTAACATATATAAACCATAAATAGTGATAACTAACTCTAAAAAAATTAAGGTTTTAGCACGTTTTACTGAATATGAGTTCGGTTACACGCGTTACGACATTTTGATGGCTTATAGTGGAGTGGTGGTTATGAATTTATCAAATTGTTTACTATTTTTAAATAGGGCCTAACTAGTAGGATTAAAATTATAAGTGGCATCAATTAAAATCAAATCAATTAGGAAATATTTTCAAAAAAGTGTTGCTTCGGTAACACGTGTTACCGTTTTGGAAGTAAGAAAAGTTTAATAAAATCATAGTTAACAACGATCAATGGTTGCAATATTTTTTTCCTGAACGTTTGCATAGGCTTTGCACAACATGAATGTAAAATTAAATCTTTTGGAGCATTTTTTAGTTTTTTTGCTCCGTCACATTTTCATGGAATCGCCCATATGTTTTCTCAAATGATGCTTTAAAAATTGGTTGTTTTATCATAGTATGGAAGTCCTACATTACATACAGTTCACCAGTAAATTGATTTCTTTCTTATAATGTATAAATAACAATCTTTGGATGCCTGAGAGTACGATACATCCTGCAGGCAGCAGATTTATATCCTAAATTACGCCAAATTATGCTAAAATTGCTTGTCGGACACAGTGTAGATTACACGTAGTTCAAAACCAAATTGATTTTTATTTCAATATACATACATGTATTTATATAGCATGCATGGGATAAAAGTTCAGTTCGATCTGTATTGTAGAGATTTTGCCAATTGATGCTAAATTGCTTGTTTTTTTATTCAGGCGTGCATTACGTGAAATTGATTTCTTTTTAATATAAGCACAATTCTTCAGGGCACGGTCAATACTAGAAATGAATGAAGCCTGTATTACACTTGTATGCAGTTTTGATGTTCATTGACCGGTGCAAAAGCCCAGAGCCAACGGAGCACTTGGATGGTCAAGCTATGGCCAGAGTAGTGACACTATGAATGATTGATGACAATACTTAAATCTTTGTAAAAGTATAGCCATTCTTAGGTAGATGAACGTTATACTTTGGTGTATATAGGAAATCACAATGTTGATAATAACAATTACATCAATTAGTGCATTCATCAATTAGTTCGATGACTATTTAGTGAAAACCTCCCATACCCTTTCACTGGTTTTTTTAATGACACATACTCAGTCTTTTGATTTACAAGTCTTTTACTTCAAAATTTTGAGCTTTACGCTCATGAATTGATTTCCGGGGAACATCTTGTGGGATATAAATGTACATGTATCATCACAGATAGTCAAATGCGTATCTATTGGCAAGGCTACATGATACAAATGAACCAAACATTATCACAGCCTTGGCTACATGTATGTAATATGACAACTGCAGTGCACAAGTATACAGTACACACACACCCCTACACATCCCGTAGAACTAGATATAGATAAATACCTGTCACAGCTGACCGAAGATTCAGTGAATACTTGGTAATTGGGTAATTGCATATCAATGTGATATTACTACGTCATTGACACCAGCCGTGAATACATCATCGAATACACCCTTGAATACACATCCACGCCTTTATTCCAAACGGTTACATTTCCACAGTGAAAGTCTTGACCCCCTGAAGATGACCGGCCGATCCCACGAATGCCCAAACCTTGTCTAGTTGGTGACTTGATTGTATACTAAAGCTACCTGTAGGTTGAAAAGAACAGAGGTGCGAATAACACAACGGTGAATACAAGTTCACAAGATCATTCACAGGTGAAATGAAACACTTCATGGGACAAATTTTCAACCCTTGGATAAATCTACTGACAGCTGATAGGATCTAAAAAGAATAATGATCAATCAAAAATAATTGTTACATGAAAATCAAGAATGTTTATATAATATGCTAAATGTGTACGACCATGATATCATTCATGCTTTCATTTACAAGTAAAGTAAAGTAAATAGCAAATAAAGAATGACATTTGTTTGTCAAGTGAAAATTTGAAGTGCACAAAAAATGACACTTGCAAGTACCACTGTAGCCCAAAGGGTAGATATAAGACTTGATACAACGATATGAAATCCACAAGTGTTGTTCCTAGCCCTCCCTGTCTGAATATCTCACTCCAACTAAAACCCTAGACCTAGGTAAGAGTTGCTATTCGACACCACAGGCAATCATCTTCTAAAAGCCTAGTCTGATCATACAACATAAATGTTATTTAGCCAATAAGCTGAGATCTGAGTAGCAGTGAACCAATTGATTGGCCCATCAGAGCTCTTTGTAGAGTCAGGTTTGATTTCTAAAATCAATCAGTTCATTATGCACTTATCAATTGCAACCCTGGCCCCGGGGGACCTGGCACTAGTAGGGATTTGGGCCAGGACGTACAAATTGCCAATGTGACGACCCGGTACAGTCATACAGGACGGGGCACCACTTGTTGTATGTCCCAACAGTACCGGCCCTTTGCCGGGACAAAGTGTACGCCCCAGCTACTGTAACAGTCCTGGCCCCAAACAGCCGGGACAGAGTGTACACCCGGCTACATTATTAAGCGAAGAATATTTTAGACATCGGAAAGAACCAAATCTAATATTTAGATTAACTAGTGTATAACCTTTGTATTCATTATAAATACGCTTTGGTCATAAATCCAATCTACATGTAGTGCTAACTCACATTCGCCAGGTTATAACTTCTCCGGCTCATTCTTTAAGTTATGTACATCCCCGCTACACGCCCTGTCTGGCGGGGGCCAACTTAATACGTCCCTGTACACGGCCCCCGCATAGCCGGGTAACATTTTGTGTACGTCCTCGCTACAATCCCTGCATGGACCCTCTATGTCCCACCCCTACGGCAGAGGTTGCAATTGATAAGTGCATTAATCATGTATGTCTGTTGAGCTATTGTTTACATTCGCTCTTTAATTATAAAAAGATAAAAAAGCCATTTTTTTGAATTTCAAAAGACATAGTTACAATGAACTTATACAAATAAAATAAAAAGTTCATCATGAAGAACTAATTCCATAATAAATATTCACTAAAACATTTCATGCTTCATACTATATTTCCTCATGTTAAATTTCATCAAGCAAAACTAGTCTATTAACCTTCATTGTACCCAAAGTGTTATTTTGGGTTCAAATTAGCTAATAGCCTAATTGCAAATAAATGTTTCACCAATATCATCAATGCTTTGAATAATAACACGCTGCTACTTTCATCACTATAATTTGGCAATTTTCAGCTCAATTTATTTACAATCACTGAATAGGGTTTGGTTGGGAAGGGTATAGGTACTCTGTGTGAGGGGGTGACTTACCGGTCAACTTGCATCTTTTGCTGCAAAAAGCATTGTTAAAATTTGACGGGTTAGATCTCCAGCCCCGGGCAGAGAGTACCATAATAGCATCACTTGTGGGGACACACGGTGTACACTATTGGTACATTCAGAGCATTTATTACAAATGAAACCATTGTATATTATTTGTTGTCTTCATATTAAGGATATTTAATGTTTGAAACAAATTAAATGAGCACACATATAATGTTACTTTGTACTTTAGGGCTTAGGTTTACAGGGGGAGGGCAAGGTCACTTAGGGGTCAAATCATTTAAGCCTTAAGGTTTTTGCAACCATTTTTAGCGATTCATAAAAAACCCAATGCTCCAATATATTGCTCAATTTAATCAAATAAAACACACCCAACCTGTCACCTATTCCGATCTATCGCTCACTCAGGTGGTCAATATCACACTTAATATTAAATTTAAAATGACTTGCAAGTGACAAAGGTTCTATATGCGGGACCATCTTGAGTATCATTTACTACTACTGTACCACAAAAAGATGAAGATACCGTTACAGTCTGCCATAAATATATTATACTTGTACATTCATGCTTTTAGCACCAGAGGAAGGGTGGTATCTACCCACGTCTATGTGGTTTTTTTACAAAAATAGTGACCATTAAAGCAGCTCATCCCAATATACGTTTTGATATGAGTACCCCCGGGCATCAGGCATCAGTGGCAAATATGATTATGATTTGGTCAAACATGTACAGATGCAATTGCCAACAACAGGATAAATTTCCCCACATCTAAGATTTTCAACGAGGAGTCTACCTTTGTCAATTGTATTACATTCTTCCCTTTTTTTCTTTAATAGATAAATAAAAAGTCTAAACTGTTATGTGGTAACAGACCTTAACTCAAAGGATTTTTACCAAAGCAGGACTATATGAGTAGAGCAGCACATCTTGCATGGTACCTCACATAATGTGAGAAATGAGAACCCTGTCCTCTTTTCCCTTCCCCTTCCATTCAGTTTATTTCTTCAATTCAATTCATAGAATAAGATCATGTTTAGACCCATCTTTCAGGTTCTTCTCAAACTATAGATAGATAGAAAGCTGAAGAAAATTGTTACTATAGCAACAATGGGGGATAGTCTGCTGGTGTTACAACCTGCTATTTAGATGCAAGGCTTGAAAAAGATTAAACTTGACCTCCTTACAAAACCAACAACATTTCTTAAAATTTTGATAGGGCCTACCTATTTTTGTCACTCATATTTCCATTTTGTTGTTATTATTTATGATAATCCATCCTTAGAACTATAAATTATTAATTATTATTATTCAGAAATAGAACTTGTAACATCTGTTCAAGAGGTTTCTTCCTGCGCTACCAAACCACAAAATATGCCCTCGTGATAAATAAGCTCTTACGTACACTGACCACACACAATAGACACAAACTCACCAACTCGCTAGATCGTGACTCAAGCGAGCATCTTCCACATCATCAGTGAGTTATGATGTCATAATTATTATAAGAAGGGTCCATGGTGCATTTAAAATAGGATTCTGTACACTCCTTTGTTGTTGTCTCTAATGAAAGCCCCCTTGTAATAAAAGCTGTTTCTATAAGTTTCACTTAAATACTCTAAAATATTCAAATAAAATTCAGTGTTTTCAACTTTTCAGATAAAAAGCACTTTTCACTTGAAATTCCTTTCCCCCACAAATAAAACCATATTCTTTCCCCCACAAATAAAACCATATTCTGTTTACAAAATAACAGAACGTTCACTTAAATTTCACCAAAACACCCACCATTTTTGGTCAAACATTTACCATAAAAGCCTCTTTCACAAAAGTTTTTCAAGCATTTTTTCAGACCATATATAATTGAGTTATTAATTACATGGAGTGATGAGACCCTAGAATGATTATTTGTCTCAATTTGACCATGAAATTAACTCTAGTCTAAATGTATACATTTCATTCATCAATAGTTTTGTACTAGCAAATACCTGTTCCCTCTATAGATTCAAACTTCATTAAATTTGTCATGTCAAGTGTCCTGTTAGCTTATAAATGAATATTGTCACTATCATAAATAAGTACAGAAATTGAACTTTTAGCATCTTGTGTTCCTTTCAAATGTATTGACTTTATGTCATGAAACTGCGGCAATCTGCCAAATGTAATATGATGGACTTTGTGTGCTACGACATCGACTGAATGATGTAAGAGAGACCCGACCCTCGTGTATAAGCTACACATTTCCAATGGTCACTCAATTACAAAATATAAATATCTGTCATAAATTTTACTAATTGTATTAGCAAATAAGACAAGAGATCATCCTGGTTTCATGTCACAATCTCAATTCCTCTCAATTCATGATGATCCTGAAAACAATGTTTATATTTGAAAAATCATAAGAATTTGAGCTGAATAAATTACATCCGATACAGGCTCTGTAACGTACAATGCCGTCAATGCACCGAGCTTGTTATTTTATCCCCAAGTAATACTATCGCGATAACATCAACAATCCTGCAAACCCTGTCATTTGTTATCTCAATTTCCCCCCTTAGCCCATGTTATCATCGGATTTAAATACCCTTAAATGTTGATTTGATTGATAAAGAAAACTCTGAGGAATCATCTGGTTTCAAATTTGCAATTCATATATCTGCATTCTACATGTAGCATGTGTACATTTAGCCTGTCACTGATTTAGCATGGATATTTTGCATGGACTCTTAATAATTATTAGGGTTATTTTGGGTTGATTTATATATTGTCAGGCTTAGATTCACAAGGTGTAAACTGTCTACACTGGATTATATTTCTTTTGTTGACATTTCTATTGAAGGGTGTTTGTATTATCCATTTCTTTTGATCAGAATTTCTAGCAATAAAGTATTTGTATTGTGCAAATCAAAATTAATTATGTTATCATTTGACCTTTAGGTACATTTTTATTGTACAAATGTCTAAGATATAATAATAGGGACTATATAAATCTATACTGTGAAATGTTAAAAGTATCAATGAAGAGAATCTAAAAGTGGTCATTTGTGTGGCATTCATTCTTTTCAAATTTGCCAGTTTATTAGGCTATATTACAAAAAAATCATTTGTCTCAAAGCTCCCGCGCGTGTTAGTTAATTGATGCGCGTTAGAAGGGGGAAAATTATGAAAATACTTTCTTTTTTTTTTCAAAAAAGAAAGAAAAATCCTTAAGTTTCACTGATTTTTCAGATTTTCATTGACCACATCATTTTAAATATAAACATTCACTTTACAAGGATTTCAATATTTTTATATTTTCTTTTTCTTTTTTAAAAAACAACTTTAAAAAAAAAAAGCATTCCGCATTAGGTTTTGAAAAACTGAAGAGCTTTGAGACAAAAGATATAGCCTTACATTCATTAATATAAAAATAGTAATCAATCACAATTTTTTTTATTTTGGTAGTAGCTGCTTGATACTCAAAAAGCCCAACATTTTAATAAAGTGCAAACATTACCACGTTTATATTAGAAACTTTAGCACAAAGATCAGCCATATTAATAATAGCAAATGTCAATGTTATTTTTAAAACATGCAATCTGATTTTAAAAGCTGAACAATGACTGTGCAATTCACAATGATTGGTCGCTAAAACACATTGAATTCTCTTTTTGATCTTGTAAAATAATTCAAAATACAAACAATTGTAGAATATCATCACATATTGCGAGAACCAAAATGGATAGGATTAATTAAATAGATCATTGTTCCATGAATTCTCTCCACATAACCTGACAATAATCGATTTAGAGTATCGTAACTCGATTGAGGAAACTCTTGGACTCTGGCAACATTTAATAACCGTGAGCAATGGTACTTCAAATTGTACCCTTCAGTCCTTAAGAAAATTGTTCACCATTTACCCCCCCCCCCCTTGGAATAATAGAAAGTACACATCGTAGAACAAAGAAACCTGATAATGATGAGTTCATAGATGACATCACACACACCCACCTTTTTATTACATCATTTCTACAACTCTAACACAAAGCATGATGACTAGATAGACGGACATCTTATTTACTCTCCACACAAACGAATAGTCATTGTGTTGCATAGAAACGTCTAGAACTATAATACGGCATACATTTATACGGATACGGTATTCTAGAACTTAGAGCAAAGTAGTCTGCATGGTCGTCGCTAAGAGCCACATCAATATTCCTAGTTTTCCCCACTGGGTTGGGGTACCTGCAGCAAATGACGCATTTTGGCACTGATTAAGGTGTATGCAAGTTGCAGCGGTAACTCTCATAAGGCATGGATTCAAAATGTTTGGCAACATTTTGCGATTTGGCTGGAAACACCTTTTGGCTACTGAGATTTATTTAAAATGCATACATTTTATGGTAAAAAGACCCATTATATTTGTCAAAGTGATCAAATAAATAAGGATTCCTGTTTTTCGAGGAAATTTGTACAGTATACATGTAGTATGATGTAGTTCATTGTAAAAAATGTTCTGTAAATAAAGTTATATCATGGATCTTTAAATAAAATGAATTATCTACATGTATGAAATCATTTATTATAATATTGGGGGAAGGGAAATTTGAGCAAAACAAACAATGCTAGCCCATTGTTCATATATCCGTATACCCAGGGGGCCAGCTTAACCCCCCTGTATCCCCATGCTGTAAAAGGTTGGTGGGTATACAGATAACCATTAGGACCTATACAACATTCCTAGGGTGGACAACCTAAAATATCAGGTGCACAAAGATGGGAAACGGAGGGGTCAAAGTTCAAGGGGGTCAAATTTGGTAAATTGTGAGCAAACCATATCATGGTTGGTATCAAATGATAGCAAATTTAATTCTGAACATGGACTATGACATTTATATTGTTGTAAAACAATTTGTTTTAATGTTATGACCTAAAACTGATGTACCAGACCTAGAGTCAAACCAGGAAGAGGCAGACACACGTATGTTATTGCATGCCATATATGCTACTCAAAATGATGATGTGAAACGCATTGTCGTGCATGCAAATGACACTGATGTAATAGTTCTCAGCATATATTACTACGCGACATACTTAAAAGATTTAAATTTTCAAGTGATGTGGATCAGAACCCAACAAGATAGCTATCTACCGATACACGAGATGGTTAATAAGCTTGACGATGAACTATGCCGTGCACTCCCTTTCATTCATAGCATTAGTGGTAGGGACATTACAAGCTACCCATACTTTACAGGGAAAAGGTTATGGCTACAGAGATCCAAAGAGGTAGAGCTGGATTTAATTGCCGGGTTTGGTGGAAGAATGAGTATCATCAACCAGGCAAGGAAGTTACTCATATCGGTATACAGTAAAGCTGGCGATGACTCTCTTTTCTCTTCTCTAGAAGAAATCAGGGCACATAAGTTCTTGAACAAGAATAACACAGTGTTGAAAAATGCAACAATCATTGACAAGACAGCGCACCAAGCGGAACAAAATCTCCCCTCAGCAGAAGAATATGGCTGGACTTTGAAAGACGGTATGTTTGTACAGGATATCAACAAGGGAATATCATGCGGCTGCAAGAGTGTGCCTTTGTGCAGCAAGAACTGTGCATGTGGAAAGCAATCAATTGCATGCTACATAGGATGCAAGTGCAAAGGCTCTCCTTCCATATGCAGTTGTGCAATGCATGCTGAAAAAGTAACTTTGGAAAGTGATGACACTGAGAGTAGCAGTAATACTACTTACTTACTTACTTACTTATGTCGTTCTCGAACGGTCTTCGTGATGGCCTGCCAAACTACTCTGTCCCTCATGCATGCTTTCATCTCCTCATCATTCTTCAGTCCTGTGTCTTTCGCCAAGTTGTCCAAGTATGTTAAGGCTGGGCGGCCGACAGATGTGTGTCCGTGTTTGGGTCTCCATAGCAGCAGGTCAGATACAATCTCATTTTCTCTTCTCATGCAAAGTCCTGCAAATCTCATTCTTCGATCTGTGATGTTTTCTGATACCTTTTGTAAGTTTCCATACAGCTTTGTTTGGTACCTTATCTTTCCAACTAATGTTGAGTGCAGTTCTCAGCATTCTAGTGTAGCATCCATCTAGAGATTTATTCAGTCTGTTGGTGATGGTCCATGTCTCAGCTCCATACAGTAGAACACTTTGAACAGTAGCTTGGAAAACTCTGATTTTGATATTTCGACAGAGGCTGGATTTCCACACTTTGTTCAAAGCATTGCAGGCCTTCCAAGCAAGTGCTTAACGTACTTTTATGTCATGCTGGCTACTACCAACCCAAGCTCCCAGGTACTTTAAGTCCTCTACGTTGTCTAGGTTACTTCCATCAGAGGTTTTTAGCTGTACCGCTTGTGCTTGGTGGAATACCATGCATTTGGTTTTCTTGGCATTCATGTGGAGCCCAGTTTTGAGTGCTGCTTCCTCAACATATTTCAGCAACTTCTGTGTCTGCTCCTTAGTGTCAGAAAGTAACGGTATGTCATCTGCAAAGTCAAGATCAGTGACGTTCTTTGGCCCTATTCTTCGACTTTGTCTAGGCTTGATGGTGAATCCTAGTTCCTCTTCTCTCCCACTGATAGCTATTCTTAAGCAGTAATCAAGGATGATTATGAATAGGTAGGGGCAAGGGTATCTCCTTGGAGTACTCCTGCTAGGATGTCGAACAGTTCCGTGTCACCATCAGGTGATATAACTCTGGCTCTTGTGTTTCTGTAGTAAGTTTCATCAATTGCATCTGTTATAACCTGTGGGACACCGTATGCTTTGAGTATCTTGATCATTTTCCCACGATGTATGGTGTCGAATGCCTTTTTGAAATCAATGAATGTTATGACTGCAGAGAGATTATTGGAATGTATACCTTCAATGATTCTCCTGAGCCCAAGAATGTGTGAGGTAGTGCCTCTTCCCTCACGGAAGCCATTCTGGTTAGTTCGAAGTAATTCATCTAGGTGAGGTCTTATTCTGTTGAGAATCATTCTGTTATACAGGGTGACCCAGAAAATGTTGAACCCAAAAATCACAAAATTCAATATACTTTTGTACCATGAAAATAATAAAATATTGCATAACTCGTTCACCAGCTATGTGCACCATACATTTAACTTACTGAAACATTTTAGATCATAAAAATAGGTCACACGAAACTTAAAATATGTGTAATTTTGTAAGAAGTGTTGTTTTGTAGTGTAAGTGAAGTGCAAAAAAATGGTTTCATGATACATGAGCAGAACAATTGCTACATGAGCAGAACAAGTGCCTGTTTGAAACCATTTCTGCACAGTATCTCATCAATATTCATTTATTATGTAAATCAATATTATTATTATATAAGAGACTTTGAAAACAAAAACTGAAGTTCCCTTGACTTCTTTTGAAAATGTGAATTGGATAAATACAGATCAAAAGAAAAGATTACTTAACTCACCGTACTTAGAACAGAATTAAGTTTCATATCTGAACCAAGTTACAATTTTTTCACTTTTACAAAAGGGCGAAAACACCCCCTGTCACACAATCAAGTGTATCTTTAGTTTGGTAAGGCCAATTTACATGATCTAAAGTTCTCCAGAAAGCTGAATAAATTGTTCACATAACTGATGAAAACAAAATGCCATATTCATTTATTTTCATTTTTAATTATATTTTTTAAGTTTGTGATTTTTGGGTTCAACATTTTCTGGGTCACCCTGTATGTCTTGGCCACAATAGAGTTCAGACATATGCCTCTGTAGTTTCCTGCTTGACTTAGGTCACCAGATTTTGGGACTGGTATCAGGTTCAATATTGCCCACTGGTCAGGTTTTTGTTTTTCTAGGAGGGCCTTATTACAGATATCCAGTATTAAATCATCAAGATTGCATCTTGTCAGGAGTTCAGGTGGAATGGTGTTCTCTCCAAAACTTTTCCCCTCCTTGATAGATTTCTTGGCTTTCTGGTACTCAGTGTTATTGATGGCAATACACTTAATTGGTAGTTCTTCCAAAATCTTTGGGATGTCTTCATCTTTATCAGTCACTACCGGTGGATTTCCTAGGAGTTGCTGGAAGTGGCAGTACCAATTATTGACACGTTCTTCCTTTGTCTTTCCTTTGAGGATACCATTCCTAGAGGTTTTCCTTCCACTTACTTAGTTAATGAGCTCCCAAGACAATCTGTGTTGCATGTTTAGGGTTGCCTTTTCCACTTCTTTTAATTTCTTGTCCAGGTATTTAGCAGTAATGATGAGCATGAACCTGACAACTAAAGATTATGAACAATAAATACTGAGGATGCTGTGCAGGTTGAAAACATGTATGTTTTATAACTATAGGATATGCAATATGCATATTATGATGCTGGTCATATAGCGTTATCCGATGAAACTTCATGAGTTTCACATAATCCATGTACACAGTACACGTATTAAGATAGGGTTTTGTTACATACATTCAGTTTTTTTGTAATATTTTGAAAAGGAATGGTATGACCAAAGAACTATTACAATATGACATGTTCAGCATCAAATTTGCTTTCATTTGATACCAAACACGATATGGTTCGCTCAAATTTTCACAAAATCTGACCCCCCTGAACTTTGACCCCCCATGTCCCGCCTTTGTGCACCCGATTTTTTAGGTTGTCCACCCTAGAAGTATTGTATAGGTCATAATGGTTATCTGTATACCCACCAACCTTTTACAGCACGGGGATACAGGGGGGATATAAATACTTGATTTGGCCCCCTAGGTAGTACCTATTTTAAAGAATCTGTGAAGGAGGATATTTTAATATCCTCATATTTAATATATTTTAATATCCGTTAAAGCAATATACTTTTTAAAAAGTGTATATATGCAGGAGGGAAAATCACTATTCCTTTCATTTTGATTGAAATAATACAATGATTTTCATGCTAAACATAATATTTATAATAAATTAAGACAATTTCGGGTGCTCTTAAATTTGTAATTTTATTTGCACATTTGTCTATGTTGGTGCAACCATGATATCGTGAGGAGTGGCTTAATTAAAATGTGTATATTAATGCGCAATGACATCAATGCTAACGCAAAACGTCCACTTTTAGTAACATACCAGTATATCATTTTCGAGAGCAGGTGTTTGAATAAAAGTGATAGACATTATAGATCTGTGGCTACGAACGAAGAGAGTTTTGTCCTACAATGGCATAACACAAGGGAGATTATGAGGGCAGTAACAATGACAATTTTTGCTTATAAGTTAAATTTAGAGGCCCATTGTATCCTCTGACTGACAAAAATCTATGCCTCTGATCAAGAAAATCGACTCAAAACAGAGATATTTCCCCCACGGACAAGTAACCCCTGATACGCCCTGTAAACATAATGAGTATTATAACGCTTGAATAAAATGTACCAGCAAGGCACGTTGCAAGGCATGGGTAAGGATGAGGTGTGTCGATGTATAGGGGGTATTGTCATTTTAGTTTGATATTGTTACATGAACGAACTTCTCGATACAAAATGTTCTGCAGTTTAATATTAATTTTGACTAAAAATTAAGGTAGGTCAAATATATTAATTTTGACTAAAATAGAGGTAGGAGGTCAAATGCTGGCAATTCTATCTGACCCAGAAGTACCACCTTTGCACCAAGATCAACACAAAACATAATGCACACAGTTCAGAACACCCCCACACATAAGGCTCTACAACAGCCAGTAGGGAGGTCACGCTGCATGTCATATTTTGTTATACGCAAGAAAACAATGGAGTCTAGGTGACTGCAATATTTGCTAGAAATAGCTTCGGAAAATGGTCTATTTGGGCATCTCAAAAACTGAGAAACGTGTTAAAAATCATAGAATTTTAGAGGAGGGTCAATAACAACTGCAGAACGGTAAAATGTATAGTACTAAACACGTTTGGTGACCAAATTTATGTCGTAAAATGTTGGAAAATTCACGTTTTGAAAATCTGTGGTCTTCGAAATTACAGGAATCCTAACTCATTCTAAACCTCACCAAATCATGAAATGAACCCTCGTCTACAAAAAAGTCCATGTACGTATTGCTCGATCTGCTTGGAGATAGCGAAGACCACGCAAACCTCATAGCTTTATCATGTTTATACCACGGAATCGGAAATCCGCCATAGACATTACATGTCGAATATCGTACAGATTTGCACTGCAGTCCTCTGTGTAGGGAGTGCAGACAATAGCAAGGTTGTTTGACTATTGTGTTTGTGCATGTTTGTGACGACTGACCCCGTTTAACAATCTTCACAGCTTTCATAGGGCTTCGGTGACCTAACTATTGACTGACAACACACCCTAAATGAACGGTCTTAATTTCATATTTCAATTTCATGCGTGGGGTTCCAGTTTGCTAAATTAAATTCCTGCTAAATGAGTACATGTAGTAAAATGTTTAAAAATCACATTGACTTTAATTTTCATAAGTAGAACAAAATTCATGAAATTATTATGGCCTGTAAAAGCTAGGGGGTGTTGCCCATTTAGCAAACTTTTAAAGTGAAATTTACTCCCCAGTGCCCAATTATTCCCCAGGCAATTATTACTTTGACCTGAGTTTGCCAGGTCAATGTATTATACGAAAACATTCATCATTATGTACACAAAATACACTTAATATATTCTGGTGACAATTGAATTTATACTTCTATAGGCTACACACAATACATATCCAGGTACTTATGGGTTGGGTATGCTTATAAATGACTCAACATGCTCAAAAAGATGTCAATCATCAATAGTTTACAATTTACATGATGTGTAATTATGATTATATGCTTGTTTAGAGCTGACGAGCTTGCAATATTGAAGGAGCTGTCCTCATTATCAATCGTAACCCTAGGCCTATTCATAGGCCTTCAGAGACCAGCCCAAGCAACTAAAATAATCATACTGAAATTAGCTAACTGTTATTGGAATGAGCATGGAAGTGACAGTCTCTAGTCTATCTACAATGTTTTTTATCTACAATGTAGCGCTTGCTTCGTGCCTGCCTCATGGTCATTTAACTCCTGGTCCAAGTTATCTTATGATATGAGATGAGCTATATTCCTGCCCCGGGGGGGGGGGGGGGGGGGGGGGGGGGGGGGGGGGGGGGGGGGGGGGTATGGTATACATATATGTGCCTACCTTTTGGGGTGCCTTTTCGCAAAAATTGGTATAGCGATGGGGTGGTTTTCATCACACACCAAAGCGCCCAATGGGCATAAATTGGGTGTATTTTGAGGCATTTTTGGTAAAAAGCGCCCAATTTGTGCAACATTGGGTGCTTTTCTAACAAAATTGGTATATTGATGGGTGGGAAATTGGCCAAAAAATAGGTATAGAGAAAGTCACATTTTCAAAGTCCGGGAGGCACATCCACGTACGATTTTGGCGAAAGAACCCCCCCCCCCTCCCGGGATTCCTGCTCTGTATGATCGCATCTCGCTACGCTGATCGTTCTGAATCCAAAGATTGCAGCATGAAACTAGTGCTAGGTAGTCCCAACCATTGATAACGATAAGTTCAAGGTTTATGTCCTGAAAACAAATGCCCACATGATGACTATTTTGAAATGACATCTTCTATTTCATTGGCTGGAGAGCAAAGATTTCATTGAGGACCCACATTCACTGCACCATTGTACATATTGAAGCTCAATGGTATGTAAGCTTGTTTGGAGTAAAATAATTCATTTGCTGTCGATAATTTTAATTTAATTGGGTTTAGAATTAGCAATACAAATGCAGTGTCCCCATACCCCTACATGACCGAATTGCCGTGCCCTCTCACTTGGCAATACTGTTTACGGTATACAAGTAGGCCTAAAATCTGGCTCAACAACTCAATATACAGCATGTGACTAGTGCTTACACTACAGTTTTTTTGTTTTGTTTTTTTAAAATTTTATTTATGCTTTATTTATTGAGGGTAAAATGAGGTCCCTGGGCATGCTTTTTAAATAAACATGGAACTCCGGCACCTACCTACGGCCCGGGGGTCAGCTCCAAAATCTTAAAATTGTCGTCACCATTTGATATCGCGCCACGAGAATGTAGCACTCTATTTTAGTGTTTTGTAGTGATGATTGATTATGAGGAAGGTTAAATAGGTTTATTAACCCTAACCCCCCTGAATGCTAAAAAATGCTAATCCTAAGTCCCTCTCCAAGCGCATGCGCCGCCTGTTTTCGATGACGTAGTCAACCGAGCCTATATAGTGAGCGCAGTATACTGCGCGAATGTGTAGCTGAGGGCCGTGTAGTGGGTGGGACGTGGGGCTTGAGAACGGAGGGTCCCCGGATCGAATCCCGGCAGGTTCCCGGAGATTTAGTTGGTGTTTTTTCCTCGAAAATTGTGATCCCGGTCAAAAACCCTAAACCGGGGTTAGGGTTATAAAAAAGGAGGTGCAGTATTGTATCAATTTTCTTGAAATAAAATGCACATCATTGCCATTGAATGGTGAAAAAGGCTACACTGCAGTAAGGAACGTTCAACTGTAATGGTTACAGTGAATCACATTAGGACTGATTCAAATACCCTTAAGGGTCTACATTCTACAATAAACATAATTGATGACATCATACAAAATGTGCAGAATTGTTTTTGACATCCCTGGATGCTGGATGATGAATTTGATGATCAGACGATGAATCCTGAGCCGTCTTTCAGCTCCTTTCAAACACAACAATGTAAACGTGCCCAAATGTAATACATGTATCAGTGTTTTAGACAAAGAATGACTTAGCCCAGTATTCACAGTCTCTGATTTGAAAAGATTCAAGAGCAGGAAATGACAGTTCTGAGACATGTGGAGAAACTGTATACATTTGTACATAGTGCTATGGCGCAATACCATAACTAAATGAATTGTTCCTAGCCAGTGGCATGTCCCAAGGGGGGGTTTTGAGCGCTATGCACGCATGTTTTCAACGGACAGATGATCGGCCATAATGATGTCAAGTCATTCAGGTCAATGCTTGTGAAGCTTTCTAGAAGTTGCTGAAGTTTGCTTACACCTGCAACGATGACAGACCAACAACAGATACCATGTGTCACTGTGAATCATAATTGGTAACCCCTATTGATTTTCAAAAAACAAAAAACATGCAGGAAAAATGTTCATCATACTGTATACATTGCTAGAAGCATAAATGAATAAATAAATAAATAAATAAATAAATTAAAATTATTAAAATTAAAATTTAAAATTTAAAATTTAAAAAAAAAAAATATATATATATATATATAATATAAATTCAGAGGTATAGACCTTCCGGAATATTATCGCTACGCTCTACCGTTTACGGTATTGAGCACTCTATTCAAATGTCGTAGTCTAACCAGAAATGGTTGTCAATAATAATTATATATATATATATATATATATATGGCTCATTCCATGAAGTTGGGGCATTTGTTAAAATAGCAGAATTTGGTACTTTAGGCAGCTTATAAACTGTTTTACTCTATGTGTATATCAAAAAAAATTAGTGTCCAAAAACAGTACTAGGTTATAGTATTGAGCCATGAAAAAAGAAGGAAAAAAATCGACCCTTCCTTGAAGAAAAAATAAATAAAAAATGAGGTGGTGTCCAAGACCATTTTTGCTAAAAAACGTGACATGGAAAACACAACAATTAATATGAGTTTTATGTAAGCAAAACTATCATAGAATTGCTTGGAAATCGATTTGATTAATAAAAGATACATGTATTCATAGTTTACTGAGCAAAACACCTCGTCACGCTGGACTGATTTTTCACCCAAGCAACATGAAAATTGCCTTTCCGATGCTACGCACGGTGTCCACAAAATATACACGTGTAGCATCGGGAGTTTTCATTGCTGAATGGGGGTAGTTCTCTATCATACATTTTTAAATTATTTTCCAAAATTAAGAGCATTTATCAATTGAAAACTATTGCAAATGAGAATAAATTTCATGAAGACCATTCCATATATTCATGAAAAAGTATACCGTGCCGTGTGCATGGTGTCCTAACCATAAAATGTAGCATCGTGATAAACATCCTATGCAATTTGTGGGAATCCCCCCCTGGAGATAAATAAAACATTCCATATTTCTTTTTGTAAGGATAGAGGTCAATAGCTATCAGGTTTGTTTGGAATTTGCCACACGTGGGCTAGTTTTATCAAGGTTTCAGTCGCTGGTGTCCCATTGTAGCATCGGGACTTTTATGTAGCATCAAAATGTAAACATTGGATAGTTTTGTGAATGGTAAGTGCGATTGTAATTATTTCTTAATGTTGCTTGTATGTCTGTATTTATTAATGCATTTTTATTGAAAGGGAAACACTGAATCAGAATTTCTTTTCATGTTATGATATTAATTTTGAGTCACGGACGCCATAATAATTTGGCGTCCATGTAGCATCGGGCATAGCATGGGCAATATTTTGCATTGGGTATCGTTATAATTCGTTGAAATTGTAATTTTTTTGTAGAATCACATCATTAATAAACTTTGAAGTTAATAATGAATTAGTTTTTGCTCTTTTAATGCTAATAATATAGCTTACCAATACGATGCTACACGGACACCATGTCCATGTAGCATTTCATAAAATTTGCCTAATTAGACTAAAACAATTACCCCATTCGAAATTATCCATCACCCAAAACATTCAAAACATTGCCTACATTTTACTACACTTTACAGAAAAAAGGCATATTATGAGAGATGTATATCTAATGAAATATATTAATACACAATGCTACATGGACACCATTTCCATTAGCATTTCACTGAATTCACAATAAACATTCCCTTATTTTAGTTTTATTTACTATAAATAAAACAAATAATTGTAAATCATTTAAGTTCTATATCCTTTGCTATTCTTTTTCATGTTAAATGAATAATAAATAAAATACTCCAGCATGATTTTAATATAAATATTTTCCTGCAACACAAAAAGTGCAACATGAATAAATAATCTACTCCAATATCAATACACAATGTTCCATGAAGATACTAAGCCATAGGGTTTATTTTGTTTTGCTTTGCAGGTTCTTGACATTAATTCAGAAGACAGTTCTATCGTCCTGGAATTTATGGAGATGAAGACAAGGAACCCATCATTTTCAAAAACTAGTACCTTTCCAAAGAAATCCATCATGGCAATTAAATTATTTTTTTGCAAACTGACTTTTTAAGTGATCAAACTTTTCAATCATCTTTATCAATAATAGAGGATGATTCAATCAGAAACGAGCAAAGAGACTAAGATCACAAAGGGTACTTTAAGAACAACACTGCATGAAGTTTGTTTCAGTGGACATCTTAAGTTTCTTTGATCAATGGTGTATTGTTATTGTGTAATTGTAAGAAATGGTGTATGTGTATCATAGGTAATTATGTTTTATGCTTCATGGCAGGTTATCTTTTTGTGTAATTTGTAGTTTTACAATCCATGTTATTAATTTTATCGTGTGCTTATAACATAAAAAGTTAACATCATAGTACATCCTCTCTATTGATCTGAAAAAGATGCACCTGTTCAAGCTGTTCCAAATATTTTAGGGCACGGTGTCCATGTAGCATCGTAATACTTAAGTACACAGAAAAGGTAAATTTTACATGAACAGTGTTTAGATAAATTTCAAGCAATTCACTCTGTGTATCTACTTGATATGATGAACAAGTAGACAAACCATTCACACTCAAATAATTGTAACAGTATGAATAGTCTTATTATTAACAATGTTACAAGACGCGGTGTCCATGTAGCATCGGTAGTGCATTTTATAACATTATACAGGTAAATAATACTTCATATACTTAGTTTATGACTATAATGTAATCAATGTGCATGGTTTATAGAGTACTTTACATCAAACAAATATTGATATGTACTTTATTTAAATTCATTATACAAATTGCAAAATAAAGAGTCACTTTTCAATGAGTTTTTACATAAAACAGTTAATCTACGATGTCTTGTTCGTTAAGTTATGTTCAACCTAGACAAATCTGGTTTCTTTTCATGTATTTGTGGTTCCAAGTAGTTAATTGAGGTATAGAAACTTGGCCCACATCTTAAGCTAATTTATTAGAAAATGATATGGAAATGGGAAATGGTGTCCATGTAGCATCAGGATTTTTGGAAATGTCATCCAACTGTTGAACATGTGCGGTTATTTTACACCAAATGTTACATTAAAATAAAAAGTTCTACATTGGACTTTGGTAAATGTAGAACCTAAAAAAGAAGAAAGAGTTGGAAAATATCTATTTTGAAAATTTCACTTGGATGTCACATAATATGCCCCAACTTCATGGAATGAGCCATATAAATGAATAAATAAATTTGAATACACTTTTTAGGAATTGAGCACTTTTGATACGGACAGTGCATCATTTGATAATTATTATTCTTAAACAGCTAAGAAAGTTTAAGCAATCTCATTGGTTCTCAGAGAAATCGGCGACATCTAGATGAGACAACTTAACACGGGGAGGTGGGGCCTACGTTTTAACAGTGCGCCCGACCTTCACAATGTGTGGTTTGCTCCATAACGCGCACTTCTGCAGTGCGTCTTTAGCGCTTTTCCTGCGTTTATGCCGGCGCCGCGACGCTTACGCATGGTTTACTCATCGCATGTGATTGGATGGAATGTTTGTGGGTTATTCGATCTTAGCAGGGGTAAAAGTTGTCAAATGTGGACAATGTACTTATTTCTTTGATAAATGTCTAAAGTATGATTGTTTAAGAATGAGAAATTGAGAATAAAGGTATTGTTTTTAGACCGTACCCGTGTTACATTGTCTGACATAAATGCGTTCGATCTACTTAAAATAATACTATCGTCCGCATTTATGTCAGACAATATAACACGGGTACGGTCTAAAAACAATACCTTTATTCTCTAAATTAGAGTAGGAACTAACGCCAATGTAAATAAACCTTTGAGGGTGAATAGGAAAATATGACCCATGGCGGTCTACCTGATACTTTGGGAGCATAATTCAACTGTATGGTTTGTGAATATTGCTGGGGAAATTCAGCCAAACTAATTGGCAATTTACTTGACTAATGTATCTATGAATTGAATTAGGAACATGAACAATTTGAACATCAAGATTTGACAAGTATATGGCAGTTTATGGATCATCATTGTTAAAAAAAGATGTTCACTCATTTTGGGTCAAATGGGGGGGGGGGGGGGGGGGGGGGGCATGGGGTGGTGCAGAATTTAAGACTGGTTTATTCCTCTGTGCCCCTTCATGTCTTCCCTATTTTACACACGGCCCCTGCGAGGGTGCTCAAATGTGAAGACTGGACAAAATACAGTTCCAAAAGTGTGCACTGAATATGAGATATTCATGCACCAGTCACGCCACAGTGCACCCGGTTTGCCTCCCCGTGGCGCAGCGTGACGATCGTTCGATGCACTGCCTTTGAATCAGGACCAATCGGCTGGTATTCTGTTTTATCTCATTGCATTGTTTTATACAGTTTTTGTTGTATTTCTGAAACCTTGATGAGGTCTAATGAGATGAATTTTTAAAAAAAACCTATAAAATAAGTACAATTACATGGAGTATACGGTTTATTCCGTGTGTCCGACTGCTTTGAAGTTTGACTATCCGCGGTCCGACAAATCAATGCATGAAATTCGGGAACTTTGACAGTTGTTGAAGAGACACAGGTGGTAGCGGTAAACGTAGAGAAGTACACACAAAGGAAGCCGAGCTATCTTAATCCGTTTAGACGACACGTATTCAAGAATTTTCATTTTCACACCTCAGATAATGCGCTGTTTTTCTGCCTCCGTTTTTTTCGTTTTAAAAATAAGGTAGGTAGGTAGGCACTGTTGGAGAACGTATTACTGATAATCTTCTTATTTGCAAACGGTGAACCTTTTGCGGTGTTCCAGAAATATTTCCACAAAAATTCCTCGCTGCTGTGACACAGTTATACCCTTCTGTAAACCAGGGGATATGTCACAACCCAATTGCAAGCAATTGGGACGTGAAGTTAGGTCTAGTGCACGGGATGCTCAGTACGACATGAATAAACATGTCACATGACCTAATTGTCCAATCACACGGCTTTTGACTAGGGTCGCGATTGGTCAATTACCAACATGTTTACAAGTACGTCACATCTTCCGGTTCACTGCGCCCTTGCTCTAACCGAATGCTGCAGTTACGCAGCAGCTGTCAAGTACGCACCAGGTGCATGGGAGGGATGCTGGGAAATCTGAGACGCTAGCCTATACCTAACTTCACGTAGCTATTGCTTGCAATAGCTACGTGACATAGCCCCTGGTTTCAAAGCCGATACAACTGTGTCACAGCAGCGAGCAATTTTTCATGGAAATATTTCTTGAACACCGCAAAGGTTAGACCATTTGCAAATAAGATTATCAGTAATACGTTTTCCTACAGTTCATTCCTACCTACCTTATTTTTAAAACCGAACAACGGAAGCAGAAAAACAGCGCATTATCTGAGGTGTGAAAATGTAAATTTGTGAATACATGTCGTCTAAACGGATTAAGATAGCAGCTTCCTTTGTATGTACTTCTTTACGTTTACCGCGACAACCTGTGTGTCTTTAACAACTGTCAAAGTTCTTGAATTCCACGACGTGTGATTAACGTAGTGTACGTCCCCGGAATCTTAAAATAACCGCTATCGTGTGTAGTAATATACTGACGACACGATATGTAGCGATGCATGCTTGAGGGCAGCATATAAGTCAGCCTATTTTTTCCCTCGTGGCAATGCCGTTTCCAACGAGATCTCGCGTGGTTTCATTGCGGCATTTTAGTCTCTTTGACAGTGGTTTCAGACGGACGCTGCGCATGTACCAATGATTTGGAAACAGCAGCGTTTCAGCGTTTTACGCAACAAATCTGCATTGAGTCTAATCAACGCACGTTGTTTACCACTATTTTTACCACTATCGACTGAGTGGCGGATCTCTTATTCAAATACAAATTGACGACGATGTAATCCACCGATTTTCATGTTTGAAATATATCTGTAACTCTGAAGTATTTGCTTAGGCTAATGAAAGTGAATTGTTAGTTTCCCGTTACATTTTTTTGGGTCAGTGAGTAGGCGACTATTTCATTATTCATTATTCATTATTTTTAAACCATTCATTATTTTTATAATATGTGCCCAAATACGTGTAGTGTATAGAACCAAGAGTGTATAATTGTGAATAGGGGCATAAATATATCCTCTGCAATAAATAAATGAATTCCAGACCATTTTGCATACAAAGTCTTGTTTATTTTAAAACTGTCTTCCTCTTAATGCTTTTCAGAAGATTTTTCATAACACACACATGTACCCACCACCCATCTTAACAAACTCAGAAGTTCAAATCATAATGATACGATTATGGCTTCGAAAAGTGCCTCGAAATCGCTAAAAATGAAAAAAGATTGTCATATGGACGGGTTGGTATGCCGAGTATTCGATTTACATGAAATTACATCGTATATTTGTACTTATTTATTGATGAAATACGATATAATTGTAGTCAAACTTGGCTTATTTTGTCTAAACAAACAAATAATGAAATATTTACCAAATAATGAAATATTCACGCGGGGACCAAAATGTGAGTCGGTCGGGTAACAGGAAACTAACAATTCACTTTCATTAGCCTTAGCCCATGTGACATTTTCTAAGACGTCAAATGTAGCCTGGACAGTAAGTGCATACCACTGACAATTGGGTTTATATGCCACCACACAACACGGGGGTAGGGAGATCAACACAATTTCGCGATTCGCTATTCCTATCTGTTAGTGTGTGAAAATATCGGTTGGTAACTCACCATTTAAAAGTGTCTCCGAGAGTCAAATCAAGCACTGAAAAAAATCTTTGGTAAGACAAATAATGTATCTTCCAAGTCATGTATTTTTTTCCCGCAAAGAAACAACTTAAAGACTAAAATTAAATACATAAAATATGACACCAACGCGATCACTTTACTAGCGTAGCATGCGTAGTGGGCGGCGCCATTTTGAATTTTTCAATTTCTCGCGAGAGATCACGTTGTTTATTTGACGCTTTAGAAAGTAGTTCCAAGGCAATCTATTTCATGAATGACGTCATTTTAAAGAGAAAAAAATTATCTATCCGCTGATACCAAACACGATAGCATTCGTTATCCAGGGAAAAAAAATTCTCATAAGCTTGAATTTAGAGGTCAAATTATGGTAAATTCTACTTAATTTTCTTTGTCAAAATAGATCAATTAAAGGTATAAGGAGGCTATGAAACCCATATGAAACTGTTATTAAATGAAAATATGTAGTTTTCTGAACAAGTTACATGTGTTTATTTTGAGCTGGAGCATAGAGCATAAGTCGCGCAATGGGGATTTCCAGAAGTTGATGCATTGGTTGGTGCTTTAGAATGATCGTGTTGAAGTCATAATTTATGTATTTTAAGTCGTTTCTTTGCAAAAAACAACAACATGGCTTTGAAGATACATTATTTGTCTTACCAAAGATGTTTTACTTGATTGATTTGACTCTCGGAAATATTTTTAAATGGCGAGTTAACAAGCAATATTTTCACACACTAATAGCCTATAGGTGAATCACGAATTGTCTTGACCTCTGTAATTCGAAAATCGGCAGACAGCGACGTGTGTTCAATAAATCTTTAAAAAATCATAACTTTGCCAAATATGGGGTATGGACATGATTTTACCACCATTGGCTTTCTTTTGAAGAAAGCTTTCCATTGATACCAAATGTGTTGGGGTTTTATAATGTAGAAATCAAAAATCAGTTGACCTCCCTAACGGGGGTTCCGTAACGTTCGATCCCGGGGTAGAATTCGCGTGTAACGCTAGCCTGTGATCGACAATTCTTTGTTTTGATATATATAATATAGTCTCACTCTCACAGGTAAATGGTTTACATGATATCTCCCAAGTCATAATACAACATGTAATAGGGACACTACATCAAAAGTGAATATGCGGTGGTTCTATAATAAGCTTACCTGGCCTGGCTTAAAAAGCAAAGAGCAAGCATACACTACAGCTAGCTGCCTACAATACAATCACATCAGATCAGTCATCAGTATTTCATCAGCTAAACCGGACAATCATCATTCCCATTTTATTGGAGCATTGATCTTGTACACCCGTTTATAATTATCTATTGAATTTGTTTTGATCTAATAGGATTAGCAGGTTCGGTGCACAGGAACACTGATGTCCAACGAAGCTGAGATGAAGCACTAACAAATGGCCTTGGACATCAAAGGAGGTAGAAAGAGGTCGCTGTTATTATTTACACTGAGGATAATTCGTTGCACTTCGACCTCCTCCACCGTGGCGAATTTTTTCAGATCAATGTTTTGATGAAGGCGTAAACATATTGGGCGTATTTTGGGCGAAATTGTTGCCACTTGGGCGGACTATTGGGCAAATATTTTGCGCCGTTCATATACTTTTTACCAGTCGTTGCATATTATACGCATACCATGGCCGGTAGAACTAATAACTACTTCATCATCATCATCATCATCTACTGTGCATAAACCTCAATATTGAGTATACTCGCACAATGTATCCCTGGAACCTAGGAATACAAACATGAGCGTACAGACACAGACCGGGACGATCCCCTACTCTTTACGAAGGAGTCTGTGACCTTTTTTAACGTGCTCGGGGATAGCTCTTCCGATACACGGGACCAACATTTCTACGTACCTTCCGAAGCACGATGCGCCATGAACATGCCAACTTCAGTCTGCACGGTCTGAAGGAGGCATGGGGACGAGGCTGTGTTGGTGTATACTGTATCGTTTTGAACTCTCACTCATAAACTCGAGGGCATACTTTTCAATATTTCAATATCTCACCAGTATCTCACTGGGAAAAGTAGGGAAAAGTAATTGTATTTCCTATCATTAGCAGGAGTACTCTGAATGCGGTATTGTTATGTTAATGAAGAGGTCAGCGGGAAGTATGAAGGAAGGTGAACAGTGCGTGACGCCTCCACTGATGGCTTTAGATTCGGCACTGCAAGACATGCTTTATCGGTATAATCCGGACCTGTTCACTTAAGAAGAGGGGAGGTATGTTGATTTAATGAGAGAAATGTTTTAGAAACATGTTTGAGTAAGCTTTACTTGGAACTAATTATTTAATACTAGCCATGTCGTTTCAGAGAAGATAAGACGTCTGGCATAGGATGATGCTACACAAGACGGAGTCTGATAACCTAGTTGGAAGGATGAGGAAGATCCATTTGCAGAGAGATGCAGAAGAGACTTATAGAACTGAGAAGATTCCTTTGGCAATGAAGAATAGTTAGCGCAGGATTTTGATTCAGGAGAGATACAGAGAAAAGGTGAAGGGAATGAAGGTCGGGAGGAGAGTGGGTAAGTTTGGAATTATATTTTGTTGTCTATCCACGTCTGCTATGTGCCCGTCGTCTAAGAGCCGTGCGCCCCAAATAGTGTATTTGATTAATGTGTTTCTTTCAGGAGGACGAATAGCGGGATAGGAAAATTCTTATTTGCGGTTGAGCTAGCGAATTAGAAAATAAGGATAATATTCATCATCATCAGGGTATAGTTCGCTCCCTTGAGAGGAACCCCTCCCTAGAATGCCTCCACAGACTTTTGTTTCTTGCTAGTCTTGACCATGTAGTGCCCAGCTGTTGGTTAAGGTCGTCTCTCCAGCGTGTTTTGGGGCGTCCACGTTAACTTTACGGGTCCAATTTCTAGTCCACTCTGTTGCTCTGACTGTCCACCGGTTATCTGTTAGTCGTGCAATGTGTCCTGCCCATCTGTGTTTCGCCATCCTGATGTTATCGATGATGTCGCTGACACCCGTCTGTTGTCGAATCCAGGTGTAATAATAGACTATCTCCACCAGTCCCCCAACTAGACAAGTTCCACCAGTCCCCGAAGTGTCGTCCCGCACCCGCTGAACAAATATACCCAGAATGCATAGCGCGGTCCTCCACTTGGGGGCGTACATCACTAATTCGGCTCCCATAGACTTTACATGCTTTGGAGGCTGTGTTCAAATCGCTCTAACCTGAGTTAGCTCGCGAATTTTTCTCTGAAATTTTGATATGTTTTAACACAAACGGTATTTTATAACATATCTGAAACTCAACCCCGGGTCATCAGGTGGATTTTTAGCTAGAAGCCGGCACGTCAGAGTGTACTGATTTTGTTACTTATAAGTCGGCTTTTACCCGTGCATGCAACGTGTGTGTAAATCGGTCCGTAAAATTATGTTTCAGTTAAAATCACGTATTTTCTTTTTGAAACATTAAATATACATTCTTAGGAATACGCAGAACACAAATTTGACACAAAAACAATAATGATTAGTTTCATTTGCTACCATTCTTTCCGTCAAATAGGAACTATTATCGTACTCAACTTTGCCGGAAGTGCCGCGTATTATCGAATTAGTGGTGTACGCCCTTGAAGAGCACTTTTTTTTCAAAAGTCATATCAATCATATACCATTGTTTTCAGTGTTAAATTTTGAGTTTAAATGCCAAATCTTATAGAATTCTGAAATATAGTTTTAGAGATGTAGTCATTTGAAGAGGCGTATCGCCATGCGTAAATTTGTATTTTGCGCGTGTTTTTAAAAACTATCTCCGTGCCGCGTGGAATGCGCACGAAGTAGGCCTACTGTCTTCAGTAGATAGCATCCCGTGCATCGGCAAGTTTTGTGATTTTATACTGTATGAAGTCATTGAAACTTTTCAAAAAATGAACAATATAAGAATATAAACACATTTTGCCCGAAAGGATAAGCATTTTAAGTGATAAATTACTCTCGACACATAATGCAATTCGCCCAAAACTAGTAAATTTCGATATCCGCGATCGTCCGTCACCCTTTGATCGAGTTGTCAAACGGTGTTGGGCGGACATCATCTGACAGAAATTTACTACATTTGTTGCAGCACTGATGATATGTCAGGTTGAAAATTGAAAAGTTAAAGAAACTTTTAATCTTATAGACCTCTACACTATTTTCTGAGTCGGAAGCTCCCACCCCCCCCCCCCCCCCCCCCCTCCCCCCACACCGTATTTCAAATAATGTCGCATTTTCCTATTAATAAAAGGCGGGTTTACGTTTTTATACTGCAAAAATATGAAGTTTTGTGAAACCAAAACATTGTTTTAATCAAGAAGAAGTCGAATATATTCAATTTCCCTACATCCAACTTCTTTTTATAATGGTCCGTTGTCTATCTCATGGGCAAAATGGGGGAAAAATCGTAAAAAAAGTAAAGAAATCATTGGCTCACACGGGTTCTTTGAAGTAGGCCTACGGTCATTATTTGCGAGTTTGTGATTAAAAAACCCGCCCAAGACTGCATGTATTTTGTTGGTACTCGTTACCATGCACATGCCCTTGGCGAGTGAAACTACCGGGAACTAGTGATGTGTACCTTGAAGAGCACTTTTTTTTCAAAAGTCATATCAATCATATACCATTGTTTTCAGTGTTAAATTTTGAGTTTAAATGCCAAATCTTATAGAATTCTGAAATATAGTTTTAGAGATGTAGTCATTTGAAGAGGCGTATCGCCATGCGTAAATTTGTATTTTGCGCGTGTTTTTAAAAACTATATCCGTGCCGCGTGGAATGCGCACGAAGTAGGCCTACTGTCTTCAGTAGATAGCATCCCGTGCATCGGCAAGTTTTGTGATTTTATACTGTATGAAGTCATTGAAACTTTTCAAAAAATGAACAATATAAGAATATAAACACATTTTGCCCGAAAGGATAAGCATTTTAAGTGATAAATTACTCTCGACACATAATGCAATTCGCCCAAAACTAGTAAATTTCGATATCCGCGATCGTCCGTCACCCTTTGATCGAGTTGTCAAACGGTGTTGGGCGGACATCATCTGACAGAAATTTACTACATTTGTTGCAGCACTGATGATATGTCAGGTTGAAAATTGAAAAGTTAAAGAAACTTTTAATCTTATAGACCTCTACACTATTTTCTGAGTCGGAAGCTCCCACCCCCCCCCCCCCCCCCCCCCCCCCCCACACCGTATTTCAAATAATGTCGCATTTTCCTATTAATAAAAGGCGGGTTTACGTTTTTATACTGCAAAAATATGAAGTTTTGTGAAACCAAAACATTGTTTTAATCAAGAAGAAGTCGAATATATTCAATTTCCCTACATCCAACTTCTTTTTATAATGGTCCGTTGTCTATCTCATGGGCAAAATGGGGGGAAAATCGTAAAAAAAGTAAAGAAATCATTGGCTCACACGGGTTCTTTGAAGTAGGCCTACGGTCATTATTTGCGAGTTTGTGATTAAAAAACCCGCCCAAGACTGCATGTATTTTGTTGGTACTCGTTACCATGCACATGCCCTTGGCGAGTGAAACCACCGGGAACTAGTGATGTGTACCTTTAAGGGCGTACATCACTAATTCGGCTCCCATAGACTTTACATGCTTTGGAGGCTGTGTTCAAATCGCTCTAACCTGAGTTAGCTCGCGAATTTTTCTCTGAAATTTTGATATGTTTTAACACAAACGGTATTTTATAACATATCTGAAACTCAACCCCGGGTCATCAGGTGGATTTTTAGCTAGAAGCCGGCACGTCAGAGTGTACTGATTTTGTTACTTATAAGTCGGCTTTTACCCGTGCATGCAACGTGTGTGTAAATCGGTCCGTAAAATTATGTTTCAGTTAAAATCACGTATTTTCTTTTTGAAACATTAAATATACATTCTTAGGAATACGCAGAACACAAATTTGACACAAAAACAATAATGATTAGTTTCATTTGCTACCATTCTTTCCGTCAAATAGGAACTATTATCGTACTCAACTTTGCCGGAAGTGCCGCGTATTATCGAATTAGTGGTGTACGCCCTTGAAGAGCACTTTTTTTTCAAAAGTCATATCAATCATATACCATTGTTTTCAGTGTTAAATTTTGAGTTTAAATGCCAAATCTTATAGAATTCTGAAATATAGTTTTAGAGATGTAGTCATTTGAAGAGGCGTATCGCCATGCGTAAATTTGTATTTTGCGCGTGTTTTTAAAAACTATCTCCGTGCCGCGTGGAATGCGCACGAAGTAGGCCTACTGTCTTCAGTAGATAGCATCCCGTGCATCGGCAAGTTTTGTGATTTTATACTGTATGAAGTCATTGAAACTTTTCAAAAAATGAACAATATAAGAATATAAACACATTTTGCCCGAAAGGATAAGCATTTTAAGTGATAAATTACTCTCGACACATAATGCAATTCGCCCAAAACTAGTAAATTTCGATATCCGCGATCGTCCGTCACCCTTTGATCGAGTTGTCAAACGGTGTTGGGCGGACATCATCTGACAGAAATTTACTACATTTGTTGCAGCACTGATGATATGTCAGGTTGAAAATTGAAAAGTTAAAGAAACTTTTAATCTTATAGACCTCTACACTATTTTCTGAGTCGGAAGCTCCCACCCCCCCCCCCCCCCCCCTCCCTCCCCCCACACCGTATTTCAAATAATGTCGCATTTTCCTATTAATAAAAGGCGGGTTTACGTTTTTATACTGCAAAAATATGAAGTTTTGTGAAACCAAAACATTGTTTTAATCAAGAAGAAGTCGAATATATTCAATTTCCCTACATCCAACTTCTTTTTATAATGGTCCGTTGTCTATCTCATGGGCAAAATGGGGGAAAAATCGTAAAAAAAGTAAAGAAATCATTGGCTCACACGGGTTCTTTGAAGTAGGCCTACGGTCATTATTTGCGAGTTTGTGATTAAAAAACCCGCCCAAGACTGCATGTATTTTGTTGGTACTCGTTACCATGCACATGCCCTTGGCGAGTGAAACTACCGGGAACTAGTGATGTGTACCTTGAAGAGCACTTTTTTTTCAAAAGTCATATCAATCATATACCATTGTTTTCAGTGTTAAATTTTGAGTTTAAATGCCAAATCTTATAGAATTCTGAAATATAGTTTTAGAGATGTAGTCATTTGAAGAGGCGTATCGCCATGCGTAAATTTGTATTTTGCGCGTGTTTTTAAAAACTATATCCGTGCCGCGTGGAATGCGCACGAAGTAGGCCTACTGTCTTCAGTAGATAGCATCCCGTGCATCGGCAAGTTTTGTGATTTTATACTGTATGAAGTCATTGAAACTTTTCAAAAAATGAACAATATAAGAATATAAACACATTTTGCCCGAAAGGATAAGCATTTTAAGTGATAAATTACTCTCGACACATAATGCAATTCGCCCAAAACTAGTAAATTTCGATATCCGCGATCGTCCGTCACCCTTTGATCGAGTTGTCAAACGGTGTTGGGCGGACATCATCTGACAGAAATTTACTACATTTGTTGCAGCACTGATGATATGTCAGGTTGAAAATTGAAAAGTTAAAGAAACTTTTAATCTTATAGACCTCTACACTATTTTCTGAGTCGGAAGCTCCCACCCCCCCCCCCACACCGTATTTCAAATAATGTCGCATTTTCCTATTAATAAAAGGCGGGTTTACGTTTTTATACTGCAAAAATATGAAGTTTTGTGAAACCAAAACATTGTTTTAATCAAGAAGAAGTCGAATATATTCAATTTCCCTACATCCAACTTCTTTTTATAATGGTCCGTTGTCTATCTCATGGGCAAAATGGGGGGAAAATCGTAAAAAAAGTAAAGAAATCATTGGCTCACACGGGTTCTTTGAAGTAGGCCTACGGTCATTATTTGCGAGTTTGTGATTAAAAAACCCGCCCAAGACTGCATGTATTTTGTTGGTACTCGTTACCATGCACATGCCCTTGGCGAGTGAAACCACCGGGAACTAGTGATGTGTACCTTTAAGGGCGTACATCACTAATTCGGCTCCCATAGACTTTACATGCTTTGGAGGCTGTGTTCAAATCGCTCTAACCTGAGTTAGCTCGCGAATTTTTCTCTGAAATTTTGATATGTTTTAACACAAACGGTATTTTATAACATATCTGAAACTCAACCCCGGGTCATCAGGTGGATTTTTAGCTAGAAGCCGGCACGTCAGAGTGTACTGATTTTGTTACTTATAAGTCGGCTTTTACCCGTGCATGCAACGTGTGTGTAAATCGGTCCGTAAAATTATGTTTCAGTTAAAATCACGTATTTTCTTTTTGAAACATTAAATATACATTCTTAGGAATACGCAGAACACAAATTTGACACAAAAACAATAATGATTAGTTTCATTTGCTACCATTCTTTCCGTCAAATAGGAACTATTATCGTACTCAACTTTGCCGGAAGTGCCGCGTATTATCGAATTAGTGGTGTACGCCCTTGAAGAGCACTTTTTTTTCAAAAGTCATATCAATCATATACCATTGTTTTCAGTGTTAAATTTTGAGTTTAAATGCCAAATCTTATAGAATTCTGAAATATAGTTTTAGAGATGTAGTCATTTGAAGAGGCGTATCGCCATGCGTAAATTTGTATTTTGCGCGTGTTTTTAAAAACTATCTCCGTGCCGCGTGGAATGCGCACGAAGTAGGCCTACTGTCTTCAGTAGATAGCATCCCGTGCATCGGCAAGTTTTGTGATTTTATACTGTATGAAGTCATTGAAACTTTTCAAAAAATGAACAATATAAGAATATAAACACATTTTGCCCGAAAGGATAAGCATTTTAAGTGATAAATTACTCTCGACACATAATGCAATTCGCCCAAAACTAGTAAATTTCGATATCCGCGATCGTCCGTCACCCTTTGATCGAGTTGTCAAACGGTGTTGGGCGGACATCATCTGACAGAAATTTACTACATTTGTTGCAGCACTGATGATATGTCAGGTTGAAAATTGAAAAGTTAAAGAAACTTTTAATCTTATAGACCTCTACACTATTTTCTGAGTCGGAAGCTCCCACCCCCCCCCCCCCCCCCTCCCTCCCCCCACACCGTATTTCAAATAATGTCGCATTTTCCTATTAATAAAAGGCGGGTTTACGTTTTTATACTGCAAAAATATGAAGTTTTGTGAAACCAAAACATTGTTTTAATCAAGAAGAAGTCGAATATATTCAATTTCCCTACATCCAACTTCTTTTTATAATGGTCCGTTGTCTATCTCATGGGCAAAATGGGGGAAAAATCGTAAAAAAAGTAAAGAAATCATTGGCTCACACGGGTTCTTTGAAGTAGGCCTACGGTCATTATTTGCGAGTTTGTGATTAAAAAACCCGCCCAAGACTGCATGTATTTTGTTGGTACTCGTTACCATGCACATGCCCTTGGCGAGTGAAACTACCGGGAACTAGTGATGTGTACCTTGAAGAGCACTTTTTTTTCAAAAGTCATATCAATCATATACCATTGTTTTCAGTGTTAAATTTTGAGTTTAAATGCCAAATCTTATAGAATTCTGAAATATAGTTTTAGAGATGTAGTCATTTGAAGAGGCGTATCGCCATGCGTAAATTTGTATTTTGCGCGTGTTTTTAAAAACTATATCCGTGCCGCGTGGAATGCGCACGAAGTAGGCCTACTGTCTTCAGTAGATAGCATCCCGTGCATCGGCAAGTTTTGTGATTTTATACTGTATGAAGTCATTGAAACTTTTCAAAAAATGAACAATATAAGAATATAAACACATTTTGCCCGAAAGGATAAGCATTTTAAGTGATAAATTACTCTCGACACATAATGCAATTCGCCCAAAACTAGTAAATTTCGATATCCGCGATCGTCCGTCACCCTTTGATCGAGTTGTCAAACGGTGTTGGGCGGACATCATCTGACAGAAATTTACTACATTTGTTGCAGCACTGATGATATGTCAGGTTGAAAATTGAAAAGTTAAAGAAACTTTTAATCTTATAGACCTCTACACTATTTTCTGAGTCGGAAGCTCCCACCCCCCCCCCCCCCCACACCGTATTTCAAATAATGTCGCATTTTCCTATTAATAAAAGGCGGGTTTACGTTTTTATACTGCAAAAATATGAAGTTTTGTGAAACCAAAACATTGTTTTAATCAAGAAGAAGTCGAATATATTCAATTTCCCTACATCCAACTTCTTTTTATAATGGTCCGTTGTCTATCTCATGGGCAAAATGGGGGGAAAATCGTAAAAAAAGTAAAGAAATCATTGGCTCACACGGGTTCTTTGAAGTAGGCCTACGGTCATTATTTGCGAGTTTGTGATTAAAAAACCCGCCCAAGACTGCATGTATTTTGTTGGTACTCGTTACCATGCACATGCCCTTGGCGAGTGAAACCACCGGGAACTAGTGATGTGTACCTTTAAGGGCGTACATCACTAATTCGGCTCCCATAGACTTTACATGCTTTGGAGGCTGTGTTCAAATCGCTCTAACCTGAGTTAGCTCGCGAATTTTTCTCTGAAATTTTGATATGTTTTAACACAAACGGTATTTTATAACATATCTGAAACTCAACCCCGGGTCATCAGGTGGATTTTTAGCTAGAAGCCGGCACGTCAGAGTGTACTGATTTTGTTACTTATAAGTCGGCTTTTACCCGTGCATGCAACGTGTGTGTAAATCGGTCCGTAAAATTATGTTTCAGTTAAAATCACGTATTTTCTTTTTGAAACATTAAATATACATTCTTAGGAATACGCAGAACACAAATTTGACACAAAAACAATAATGATTAGTTTCATTTGCTACCATTCTTTCCGTCAAATAGGAACTATTATCGTACTCAACTTTGCCGGAAGTGCCGCGTATTATCGAATTAGTGGTGTACGCCCTTGAAGAGCACTTTTTTTTCAAAAGTCATATCAATCATATACCATTGTTTTCAGTGTTAAATTTTGAGTTTAAATGCCAAATCTTATAGAATTCTGAAATATAGTTTTAGAGATGTAGTCATTTGAAGAGGCGTATCGCCATGCGTAAATTTGTATTTTGCGCGTGTTTTTAAAAACTATCTCCGTGCCGCGTGGAATGCGCACGAAGTAGGCCTACTGTCTTCAGTAGATAGCATCCCGTGCATCGGCAAGTTTTGTGATTTTATACTGTATGAAGTCATTGAAACTTTTCAAAAAATGAACAATATAAGAATATAAACACATTTTGCCCGAAAGGATAAGCATTTTAAGTGATAAATTACTCTCGACACATAATGCAATTCGCCCAAAACTAGTAAATTTCGATATCCGCGATCGTCCGTCACCCTTTGATCGAGTTGTCAAACGGTGTTGGGCGGACATCATCTGACAGAAATTTACTACATTTGTTGCAGCACTGATGATATGTCAGGTTGAAAATTGAAAAGTTAAAGAAACTTTTAATCTTATAGACCTCTACACTATTTTCTGAGTCGGAAGCTCCCACCCCCCCCCCCCCCCCCCCCTCCCTCCCCCCACACCGTATTTCAAATAATGTCGCATTTTCCTATTAATAAAAGGCGGGTTTACGTTTTTATACTGCAAAAATATGAAGTTTTGTGAAACCAAAACATTGTTTTAATCAAGAAGAAGTCGAATATATTCAATTTCCCTACATCCAACTTCTTTTTATAATGGTCCGTTGTCTATCTCATGGGCAAAATGGGGGAAAAATCGTAAAAAAAGTAAAGAAATCATTGGCTCACACGGGTTCTTTGAAGTAGGCCTACGGTCATTATTTGCGAGTTTGTGATTAAAAAACCCGCCCAAGACTGCATGTATTTTGTTGGTACTCGTTACCATGCACATGCCCTTGGCGAGTGAAACTACCGGGAACTAGTGATGTGTACCTTGAAGAGCACTTTTTTTTCAAAAGTCATATCAATCATATACCATTGTTTTCAGTGTTAAATTTTGAGTTTAAATGCCAAATCTTATAGAATTCTGAAATATAGTTTTAGAGATGTAGTCATTTGAAGAGGCGTATCGCCATGCGTAAATTTGTATTTTGCGCGTGTTTTTAAAAACTATATCCGTGCCGCGTGGAATGCGCACGAAGTAGGCCTACTGTCTTCAGTAGATAGCATCCCGTGCATCGGCAAGTTTTGTGATTTTATACTGTATGAAGTCATTGAAACTTTTCAAAAAATGAACAATATAAGAATATAAACACATTTTGCCCGAAAGGATAAGCATTTTAAGTGATAAATTACTCTCGACACATAATGCAATTCGCCCAAAACTAGTAAATTTCGATATCCGCGATCGTCCGTCACCCTTTGATCGAGTTGTCAAACGGTGTTGGGCGGACATCATCTGACAGAAATTTACTACATTTGTTGCAGCACTGATGATATGTCAGGTTGAAAATTGAAAAGTTAAAGAAACTTTTAATCTTATAGACCTCTACACTATTTTCTGAGTCGGAAGCTCCCACCCCCCCCCCCCCCCCCCCCCCCCCCACACCGTATTTCAAATAATGTCGCATTTTCCTATTAATAAAAGGCGGGTTTACGTTTTTATACTGCAAAAATATGAAGTTTTGTGAAACCAAAACATTGTTTTAATCAAGAAGAAGTCGAATATATTCAATTTCCCTACATCCAACTTCTTTTTATAATGGTCCGTTGTCTATCTCATGGGCAAAATGGGGGGAAAATCGTAAAAAAAGTAAAGAAATCATTGGCTCACACGGGTTCTTTGAAGTAGGCCTACGGTCATTATTTGCGAGTTTGTGATTAAAAAACCCGCCCAAGACTGCATGTATTTTGTTGGTACTCGTTACCATGCACATGCCCTTGGCGAGTGAAACCACCGGGAACTAGTGATGTGTACCTTTAAGGGCGTACATCACTAATTCGGCTCCCATAGACTTTACATGCTTTGGAGGCTGTGTTCAAATCGCTCTAACCTGAGTTAGCTCGCGAATTTTTCTCTGAAATTTTGATATGTTTTAACACAAACGGTATTTTATAACATATCTGAAACTCAACCCCGGGTCATCAGGTGGATTTTTAGCTAGAAGCCGGCACGTCAGAGTGTACTGATTTTGTTACTTATAAGTCGGCTTTTACCCGTGCATGCAACGTGTGTGTAAATCGGTCCGTAAAATTATGTTTCAGTTAAAATCACGTATTTTCTTTTTGAAACATTAAATATACATTCTTAGGAATACGCAGAACACAAATTTGACACAAAAACAATAATGATTAGTTTCATTTGCTACCATTCTTTCCGTCAAATAGGAACTATTATCGTACTCAACTTTGCCGGAAGTGCCGCGTATTATCGAATTAGTGGTGTACGCCCTTGAAGAGCACTTTTTTTTCAAAAGTCATATCAATCATATACCATTGTTTTCAGTGTTAAATTTTGAGTTTAAATGCCAAATCTTATAGAATTCTGAAATATAGTTTTAGAGATGTAGTCATTTGAAGAGGCGTATCGCCATGCGTAAATTTGTATTTTGCGCGTGTTTTTAAAAACTATCTCCGTGCCGCGTGGAATGCGCACGAAGTAGGCCTACTGTCTTCAGTAGATAGCATCCCGTGCATCGGCAAGTTTTGTGATTTTATACTGTATGAAGTCATTGAAACTTTTCAAAAAATGAACAATATAAGAATATAAACACATTTTGCCCGAAAGGATAAGCATTTTAAGTGATAAATTACTCTCGACACATAATGCAATTCGCCCAAAACTAGTAAATTTCGATATCCGCGATCGTCCGTCACCCTTTGATCGAGTTGTCAAACGGTGTTGGGCGGACATCATCTGACAGAAATTTACTACATTTGTTGCAGCACTGATGATATGTCAGGTTGAAAATTGAAAAGTTAAAGAAACTTTTAATCTTATAGACCTCTACACTATTTTCTGAGTCGGAAGCTCCCACCCCCCCCCCCCCCCTCCCCCCACACCGTATTTCAAATAATGTCGCATTTTCCTATTAATAAAAGGCGGGTTTACGTTTTTATACTGCAAAAATATGAAGTTTTGTGAAACCAAAACATTGTTTTAATCAAGAAGAAGTCGAATATATTCAATTTCCCTACATCCAACTTCTTTTTATAATGGTCCGTTGTCTATCTCATGGGCAAAATGGGGGAAAAATCGTAAAAAAAGTAAAGAAATCATTGGCTCACACGGGTTCTTTGAAGTAGGCCTACGGTCATTATTTGCGAGTTTGTGATTAAAAAACCCGCCCAAGACTGCATGTATTTTGTTGGTACTCGTTACCATGCACATGCCCTTGGCGAGTGAAACTACCGGGAACTAGTGATGTGTACCTTGAAGAGCACTTTTTTTTCAAAAGTCATATACCATTGTTTTCAGTGTTAAATTTTGAGTTTAAATGCCAAATCTTATAGAATTCTGAAATATAGTTTTAGAGATGTAGTCATTTGAAGAGGCGTATCGCCATGCGTAAATTTGTATTTTGCGCGTGTTTTTAAAAACTATATCCGTGCCGCGTGGAATGCGCACGAAGTAGGCCTACTGTCTTCAGTAGATAGCATCCCGTGCATCGGCAAGTTTTGTGATTTTATACTGTATGAAGTCATTGAAACTTTTCAAAAAATGAACAATATAAGAATATAAACACATTTTGCCCGAAAGGATAAGCATTTTAAGTGATAAATTACTCTCGACACATAATGCAATTCGCCCAAAACTAGTAAATTTCGATATCCGCGATCGTCCGTCACCCTTTGATCGAGTTGTCAAACGGTGTTGGGCGGACATCATCTGACAGAAATTTACTACATTTGTTGCAGCACTGATGATATGTCAGGTTGAAAATTGAAAAGTTAAAGAAACTTTTAATCTTATAGACCTCTACACTATTTTCTGAGTCGGAAGCTCCCACCCCCCCACCCCCCCCCACACCGTATTTCAAATAATGTCGCATTTTCCTATTAATAAAAGGCGGGTTTACGTTTTTATACTGCAAAAATATGAAGTTTTGTGAAACCAAAACATTGTTTTAATCAAGAAGAAGTCGAATATATTCAATTTCCCTACATCCAACTTCTTTTTATAATGGTCCGTTGTCTATCTCATGGGCAAAATGGGGGGAAAATCGTAAAAAAAGTAAAGAAATCATTGGCTCACACGGGTTCTTTGAAGTAGGCCTACGGTCATTATTTGCGAGTTTGTGATTAAAAAACCCGCCCAAGACTGCATGTATTTTGTTGGTACTCGTTACCATGCACATGCCCTTGGCGAGTGAAACCACCGGGAACTAGTGATGTGTACCTTTAAGGGCGTACATCACTAATTCGGCTCCCATAGACTTTACATGCTTTGGAGGCTGTGTTCAAATCGCTCTAACCTGAGTTAGCTCGCGAATTTTTCTCTGAAATTTTGATATGTTTTAACACAAACGGTATTTTATAACATATCTGAAACTCAACCCCGGGTCATCAGGTGGATTTTTAGCTAGAAGCCGGCACGTCAGAGTGTACTGATTTTGTTACTTATAAGTCGGCTTTTACCCGTGCATGCAACGTGTGTGTAAATCGGTCCGTAAAATTATGTTTCAGTTAAAATCACGTATTTTCTTTTTGAAACATTAAATATACATTCTTAGGAATACGCAGAACACAAATTTGACACAAAAACAATAATGATTAGTTTCATTTGCTACCATTCTTTCCGTCAAATAGGAACTATTATCGTACTCAACTTTGCCGGAAGTGCCGCGTATTATCGAATTAGTGGTGTACGCCCTTGAAGAGCACTTTTTTTTCAAAAGTCATATCAATCATATACCATTGTTTTCAGTGTTAAATTTTGAGTTTAAATGCCAAATCTTATAGAATTCTGAAATATAGTTTTAGAGATGTAGTCATTTGAAGAGGCGTATCGCCATGCGTAAATTTGTATTTTGCGCGTGTTTTTAAAAACTATCTCCGTGCCGCGTGGAATGCGCACGAAGTAGGCCTACTGTCTTCAGTAGATAGCATCCCGTGCATCGGCAAGTTTTGTGATTTTATACTGTATGAAGTCATTGAAACTTTTCAAAAAATGAACAATATAAGAATATAAACACATTTTGCCCGAAAGGATAAGCATTTTAAGTGATAAATTACTCTCGACACATAATGCAATTCGCCCAAAACTAGTAAATTTCGATATCCGCGATCGTCCGTCACCCTTTGATCGAGTTGTCAAACGGTGTTGGGCGGACATCATCTGACAGAAATTTACTACATTTGTTGCAGCACTGATGATATGTCAGGTTGAAAATTGAAAAGTTAAAGAAACTTTTAATCTTATAGACCTCTACACTATTTTCTGAGTCGGAAGCTCCCACCCCCCCCCCCCCCCCCCCCCCCTCCCCCCACACCGTATTTCAAATAATGTCGCATTTTCCTATTAATAAAAGGCGGGTTTACGTTTTTATACTGCAAAAATATGAAGTTTTGTGAAACCAAAACATTGTTTTAATCAAGAAGAAGTCGAATATATTCAATTTCCCTACATCCAACTTCTTTTTATAATGGTCCGTTGTCTATCTCATGGGCAAAATGGGGGAAAAATCGTAAAAAAAGTAAAGAAATCATTGGCTCACACGGGTTCTTTGAAGTAGGCCTACGGTCATTATTTGCGAGTTTGTGATTAAAAAACCCGCCCAAGACTGCATGTATTTTGTTGGTACTCGTTACCATGCACATGCCCTTGGCGAGTGAAACTACCGGGAACTAGTGATGTGTACCTTGAAGAGCACTTTTTTTTCAAAAGTCATATCAATCATATACCATTGTTTTCAGTGTTAAATTTTGAGTTTAAATGCCAAATCTTATAGAATTCTGAAATATAGTTTTAGAGATGTAGTCATTTGAAGAGGCGTATCGCCATGCGTAAATTTGTATTTTGCGCGTGTTTTTAAAAACTATATCCGTGCCGCGTGGAATGCGCACGAAGTAGGCCTACTGTCTTCAGTAGATAGCATCCCGTGCATCGGCAAGTTTTGTGATTTTATACTGTATGAAGTCATTGAAACTTTTCAAAAAATGAACAATATAAGAATATAAACACATTTTGCCCGAAAGGATAAGCATTTTAAGTGATAAATTACTCTCGACACATAATGCAATTCGCCCAAAACTAGTAAATTTCGATATCCGCGATCGTCCGTCACCCTTTGATCGAGTTGTCAAACGGTGTTGGGCGGACATCATCTGACAGAAATTTACTACATTTGTTGCAGCACTGATGATATGTCAGGTTGAAAATTGAAAAGTTAAAGAAACTTTTAATCTTATAGACCTCTACACTATTTTCTGAGTCGGAAGCTCCCACCCCCCCCCCCCCCCCCCCACACCGTATTTCAAATAATGTCGCATTTTCCTATTAATAAAAGGCGGGTTTACGTTTTTATACTGCAAAAATATGAAGTTTTGTGAAACCAAAACATTGTTTTAATCAAGAAGAAGTCGAATATATTCAATTTCCCTACATCCAACTTCTTTTTATAATGGTCCGTTGTCTATCTCATGGGCAAAATGGGGGGAAAATCGTAAAAAAAGTAAAGAAATCATTGGCTCACACGGGTTCTTTGAAGTAGGCCTACGGTCATTATTTGCGAGTTTGTGATTAAAAAACCCGCCCAAGACTGCATGTATTTTGTTGGTACTCGTTACCATGCACATGCCCTTGGCGAGTGAAACCACCGGGAACTAGTGATGTGTACCTTTAAGGGCGTACATCACTAATTCGGCTCCCATAGACTTTACATGCTTTGGAGGCTGTGTTCAAATCGCTCTAACCTGAGTTAGCTCGCGAATTTTTCTCTGAAATTTTGATATGTTTTAACACAAACGGTATTTTATAACATATCTGAAACTCAACCCCGGGTCATCAGGTGGATTTTTAGCTAGAAGCCGGCACGTCAGAGTGTACTGATTTTGTTACTTATAAGTCGGCTTTTACCCGTGCATGCAACGTGTGTGTAAATCGGTCCGTAAAATTATGTTTCAGTTAAAATCACGTATTTTCTTTTTGAAACATTAAATATACATTCTTAGGAATACGCAGAACACAAATTTGACACAAAAACAATAATGATTAGTTTCATTTGCTACCATTCTTTCCGTCAAATAGGAACTATTATCGTACTCAACTTTGCCGGAAGTGCCGCGTATTATCGAATTAGTGGTGTACGCCCTTGAAGAGCACTTTTTTTTCAAAAGTCATATCAATCATATACCATTGTTTTCAGTGTTAAATTTTGAGTTTAAATGCCAAATCTTATAGAATTCTGAAATATAGTTTTAGAGATGTAGTCATTTGAAGAGGCGTATCGCCATGCGTAAATTTGTATTTTGCGCGTGTTTTTAAAAACTATCTCCGTGCCGCGTGGAATGCGCACGAAGTAGGCCTACTGTCTTCAGTAGATAGCATCCCGTGCATCGGCAAGTTTTGTGATTTTATACTGTATGAAGTCATTGAAACTTTTCAAAAAATGAACAATATAAGAATATAAACACATTTTGCCCGAAAGGATAAGCATTTTAAGTGATAAATTACTCTCGACACATAATGCAATTCGCCCAAAACTAGTAAATTTCGATATCCGCGATCGTCCGTCACCCTTTGATCGAGTTGTCAAACGGTGTTGGGCGGACATCATCTGACAGAAATTTACTACATTTGTTGCAGCACTGATGATATGTCAGGTTGAAAATTGAAAAGTTAAAGAAACTTTTAATCTTATAGACCTCTACACTATTTTCTGAGTCGGAAGCTCCCACCCCCCCCCCCCCCCCCCCTCCCCCCACACCGTATTTCAAATAATGTCGCATTTTCCTATTAATAAAAGGCGGGTTTACGTTTTTATACTGCAAAAATATGAAGTTTTGTGAAACCAAAACATTGTTTTAATCAAGAAGAAGTCGAATATATTCAATTTCCCTACATCCAACTTCTTTTTATAATGGTCCGTTGTCTATCTCATGGGCAAAATGGGGGAAAAATCGTAAAAAAAGTAAAGAAATCATTGGCTCACACGGGTTCTTTGAAGTAGGCCTACGGTCATTATTTGCGAGTTTGTGATTAAAAAACCCGCCCAAGACTGCATGTATTTTGTTGGTACTCGTTACCATGCACATGCCCTTGGCGAGTGAAACTACCGGGAACTAGTGATGTGTACCTTGAAGAGCACTTTTTTTTCAAAAGTCATATCAATCATATACCATTGTTTTCAGTGTTAAATTTTGAGTTTAAATGCCAAATCTTATAGAATTCTGAAATATAGTTTTAGAGATGTAGTCATTTGAAGAGGCGTATCGCCATGCGTAAATTTGTATTTTGCGCGTGTTTTTAAAAACTATATCCGTGCCGCGTGGAATGCGCACGAAGTAGGCCTACTGTCTTCAGTAGATAGCATCCCGTGCATCGGCAAGTTTTGTGATTTTATACTGTATGAAGTCATTGAAACTTTTCAAAAAATGAACAATATAAGAATATAAACACATTTTGCCCGAAAGGATAAGCATTTTAAGTGATAAATTACTCTCGACACATAATGCAATTCGCCCAAAACTAGTAAATTTCGATATCCGCGATCGTCCGTCACCCTTTGATCGAGTTGTCAAACGGTGTTGGGCGGACATCATCTGACAGAAATTTACTACATTTGTTGCAGCACTGATGATATGTCAGGTTGAAAATTGAAAAGTTAAAGAAACTTTTAATCTTATAGACCTCTACACTATTTTCTGAGTCGGAAGCTCCCACCCCCCCCCCCCCCCCCCCCCCCCCCCACACCGTATTTCAAATAATGTCGCATTTTCCTATTAATAAAAGGCGGGTTTACGTTTTTATACTGCAAAAATATGAAGTTTTGTGAAACCAAAACATTGTTTTAATCAAGAAGAAGTCGAATATATTCAATTTCCCTACATCCAACTTCTTTTTATAATGGTCCGTTGTCTATCTCATGGGCAAAATGGGGGGAAAATCGTAAAAAAAGTAAAGAAATCATTGGCTCACACGGGTTCTTTGAAGTAGGCCTACGGTCATTATTTGCGAGTTTGTGATTAAAAAACCCGCCCAAGACTGCATGTATTTTGTTGGTACTCGTTACCATGCACATGCCCTTGGCGAGTGAAACCACCGGGAACTAGTGATGTGTACCTTTAAGGGCGTACATCACTAATTCGGCTCCCATAGACTTTACATGCTTTGGAGGCTGTGTTCAAATCGCTCTAACCTGAGTTAGCTCGCGAATTTTTCTCTGAAATTTTTATATGTTTTAACACAAACGGTATTTTATAACATATCTGAAACTCAACCCCGGGTCATCAGGTGGATTTTTAGCTAGAAGCCGGCACGTCAGAGTGTACTGATTTTGTTACTTATAAGTCGGCTTTTACCCGTGCATGCAACGTGTGTGTAAATCGGTCCGTAAAATTATGTTTCAGTTAAAATCACGTATTTTCTTTTTGAAACATTAAATATACATTCTTAGGAATACGCAGAACACAAATTTGACACAAAAACAATAATGATTAGTTTCATTTGCTACCATTCTTTCCGTCAAATAGGAACTATTATCGTACTCAACTTTGCCGGAAGTGCCGCGTATTATCGAATTAGTGGTGTACGCCCTTGAAGAGCACTTTTTTTTCAAAAGTCATATCAATCATATACCATTGTTTTCAGTGTTAAATTTTGAGTTTAAATGCCAAATCTTATAGAATTCTGAAATATAGTTTTAGAGATGTAGTCATTTGAAGAGGCGTATCGCCATGCGTAAATTTGTATTTTGCGCGTGTTTTTAAAAACTATCTCCGTGCCGCGTGGAATGCGCACGAAGTAGGCCTACTGTCTTCAGTAGATAGCATCCCGTGCATCGGCAAGTTTTGTGATTTTATACTGTATGAAGTCATTGAAACTTTTCAAAAAATGAACAATATAAGAATATAAACACATTTTGCCCGAAAGGATAAGCATTTTAAGTGATAAATTACTCTCGACACATAATGCAATTCGCCCAAAACTAGTAAATTTCGATATCCGCGATCGTCCGTCACCCTTTGATCGAGTTGTCAAACGGTGTTGGGCGGACATCATCTGACAGAAATTTACTACATTTGTTGCAGCACTGATGATATGTCAGGTTGAAAATTGAAAAGTTAAAGAAACTTTTAATCTTATAGACCTCTACACTATTTTCTGAGTCGGAAGCTCCCACCCCCCCCCCCCCCCCCCCCCCCCCTCCCCCCACACCGTATTTCAAATAATGTCGCATTTTCCTATTAATAAAAGGCGGGTTTACGTTTTTATACTGCAAAAATATGAAGTTTTGTGAAACCAAAACATTGTTTTAATCAAGAAGAAGTCGAATATATTCAATTTCCCTACATCCAACTTCTTTTTATAATGGTCCGTTGTCTATCTCATGGGCAAAATGGGGGAAAAATCGTAAAAAAAGTAAAGAAATCATTGGCTCACACGGGTTCTTTGAAGTAGGCCTACGGTCATTATTTGCGAGTTTGTGATTTAAAAACCCGCCCAAGACTGCATGTATTTTGTTGGTACTCGTTACCATGCACATGCCCTTGGCGAGTGAAACTACCGGGAACTAGTGATGTGTACCTTGAAGAGCACTTTTTTTTCAAAAGTCATATCAATCATATACCATTGTTTTCAGTGTTAAATTTTGAGTTTAAATGCCAAATCTTATAGAATTCTGAAATATAGTTTTAGAGATGTAGTCATTTGAAGAGGCGTATCGCCATGCGTAAATTTGTATTTTGCGCGTGTTTTTAAAAACTATATCCGTGCCGCGTGGAATGCGCACGAAGTAGGCCTACTGTCTTCAGTAGATAGCATCCCGTGCATCGGCAAGTTTTGTGATTTTATACTGTATGAAGTCATTGAAACTTTTCAAAAAATGAACAATATAAGAATATAAACACATTTTGCCCGAAAGGATAAGCATTTTAAGTGATAAATTACTCTCGACACATAATGCAATTCGCCCAAAACTAGTAAATTTCGATATCCGCGATCGTCCGTCACCCTTTGATCGAGTTGTCAAACGGTGTTGGGCGGACATCATCTGACAGAAATTTACTACATTTGTTGCAGCACTGATGATATGTCAGGTTGAAAATTGAAAAGTTAAAGAAACTTTTAATCTTATAGACCTCTACACTATTTTCTGAGTCGGAAGCTCCCACCCCCCCCCCCCCCCCCCCCCACACCGTATTTCAAATAATGTCGCATTTTCCTATTAATAAAAGGCGGGTTTACGTTTTTATACTGCAAAAATATGAAGTTTTGTGAAACCAAAACATTGTTTTAATCAAGAAGAAGTCGAATATATTCAATTTCCCTACATCCAACTTCTTTTTATAATGGTCCGTTGTCTATCTCATGGGCAAAATGGGGGGAAAATCGTAAAAAAAGTAAAGAAATCATTGGCTCACACGGGTTCTTTGAAGTAGGCCTACGGTCATTATTTGCGAGTTTGTGATTAAAAAACCCGCCCAAGACTGCATGTATTTTGTTGGTACTCGTTACCATGCACATGCCCTTGGCGAGTGAAACCACCGGGAACTAGTGATGTGTACCTTTAAGAGCACTTTTTTTTCAAAAGTCATATCAATCATATACCATTGTTTTCAGTGTTAAATTTTGAGTTTAAATGCCAAATCTTATAGAATTCTGAAATATAGTTTTAGAGATGTAGTCATTTGAAGAGGCGTATCGCCATGCGTAAATTTGTATTTTGCGCGTGTTTTTAAAAACTATCTCCGTGCCGCGTGGAATGCGCACGAAGTAGGCCTACTGTCTTCAGTAGATAGCATCCCGTGCATCGGCAAGTTTTGTGATTTTATACTGTATGAAGTCATTGAAACTTTTCAAAAAATGAACAATATAAGAATATAAACACATTTTGCCCGAAAGGATAAGCATTTTAAGTGATAAATTACTCTCGACACATAATGCAATTCGCCCAAAACTAGTAAATTTCGATATCCGCGATCGTCCGTCACCCTTTGATCGAGTTGTCAAACGGTGTTGGGCGGACATCATCTGACAGAAATTTACTACATTTGTTGCAGCACTGATGATATGTCAGGTTGAAAATTGAAAAGTTAAAGAAACTTTTAATCTTATAGACCTCTACACTATTTTCTGAGTCGGAAGCTCCCACCCCCCCCCCCCCCCCCCCCCTCCCCCCACACCGTATTTCAAATAATGTCGCATTTTCCTATTAATAAAAGGCGGGTTTACGTTTTTATACTGCAAAAATATGAAGTTTTGTGAAACCAAAACATTGTTTTAATCAAGAAGAAGTCGAATATATTCAATTTCCCTACATCCAACTTCTTTTTATAATGGTCCGTTGTCTATCTCATGGGCAAAATGGGGGAAAAATCGTAAAAAAAGTAAAGAAATCATTGGCTCACACGGGTTCTTTGAAGTAGGCCTACGGTCATTATTTGCGAGTTTGTGATTTAAAAACCCGCCCAAGACTGCATGTATTTTGTTGGTACTCGTTACCATGCACATGCCCTTGGCGAGTGAAACTACCGGGAACTAGTGATGTGTACCTTGAAGAGCACTTTTTTTTCAAAAGTCATATCAATCATATACCATTGTTTTCAGTGTTAAATTTTGAGTTTAAATGCCAAATCTTATAGAATTCTGAAATATAGTTTTAGAGATGTAGTCATTTGAAGAGGCGTATCGCCATGCGTAAATTTGTATTTTGCGCGTGTTTTTAAAAACTATATCCGTGCCGCGTGGAATGCGCACGAAGTAGGCCTACTGTCTTCAGTAGATAGCATCCCGTGCATCGGCAAGTTTTGTGATTTTATACTGTATGAAGTCATTGAAACTTTTCAAAAAATGAACAATATAAGAATATAAACACATTTTGCCCGAAAGGATAAGCATTTTAAGTGATAAATTACTCTCGACACATAATGCAATTCGCCCAAAACTAGTAAATTTCGATATCCGCGATCGTCCGTCACCCTTTGATCGAGTTGTCAAACGGTGTTGGGCGGACATCATCTGACAGAAATTTACTACATTTGTTGCAGCACTGATGATATGTCAGGTTGAAAATTGAAAAGTTAAAGAAACTTTTAATCTTATAGACCTCTACACTATTTTCTGAGTCGGAAGCTCCCACCCCCCCCCCCCCACACCGTATTTCAAATAATGTCGCATTTTCCTATTAATAAAAGGCGGGTTTACGTTTTTATACTGCAAAAATATGAAGTTTTGTGAAACCAAAACATTGTTTTAATCAAGAAGAAGTCGAATATATTCAATTTCCCTACATCCAACTTCTTTTTATAATGGTCCGTTGTCTATCTCATGGGCAAAATGGGGGGAAAATCGTAAAAAAAGTAAAGAAATCATTGGCTCACACGGGTTCTTTGAAGTAGGCCTACGGTCATTATTTGCGAGTTTGTGATTAAAAAACCCGCCCAAGACTGCATGTATTTTGTTGGTACTCGTTACCATGCACATGCCCTTGGCGAGTGAAACCACCGGGAACTAGTGATGTGTACCTTTAAGGGCGTACATCACTAATTCGGCTCCCATAGACTTTACATGCTTTGGAGGCTGTGTTCAAATCGCTCTAACCTGAGTTAGCTCGCGAATTTTTCTCTGAAATTTTGATATGTTTTAACACAAACGGTATTTTATAACATATCTGAAACTCAACCCCGGGTCATCAGGTGGATTTTTAGCTAGAAGCCGGCACGTCAGAGTGTACTGATTTTGTTACTTATAAGTCGGCTTTTACCCGTGCATGCAACGTGTGTGTAAATCGGTCCGTAAAATTATGTTTCAGTTAAAATCACGTATTTTCTTTTTGAAACATTAAATATACATTCTTAGGAATACGCAGAACACAAATTTGACACAAAAACAATAATGATTAGTTTCATTTGCTACCATTCTTTCCGTCAAATAGGAACTATTATCGTACTCAACTTTGCCGGAAGTGCCGCGTATTATCGAATTAGTGGTGTACGCCCTTGAAGAGCACTTTTTTTTCAAAAGTCATATCAATCATATACCATTGTTTTCAGTGTTAAATTTTGAGTTTAAATGCCAAATCTTATAGAATTCTGAAATATAGTTTTAGAGATGTAGTCATTTGAAGAGGCGTATCGCCATGCGTAAATTTGTATTTTGCGCGTGTTTTTAAAAACTATCTCCGTGCCGCGTGGAATGCGCACGAAGTAGGCCTACTGTCTTCAGTAGATAGCATCCCGTGCATCGGCAAGTTTTGTGATTTTATACTGTATGAAGTCATTGAAACTTTTCAAAAAATGAACAATATAAGAATATAAACACATTTTGCCCGAAAGGATAAGCATTTTAAGTGATAAATTACTCTCGACACATAATGCAATTCGCCCAAAACTAGTAAATTTCGATATCCGCGATCGTCCGTCACCCTTTGATCGAGTTGTCAAACGGTGTTGGGCGGACATCATCTGACAGAAATTTACTACATTTGTTGCAGCACTGATGATATGTCAGGTTGAAAATTGAAAAGTTAAAGAAACTTTTAATCTTATAGACCTCTACACTATTTTCTGAGTCGGAAGCTCCCACCCCCCCCCCCCCCCCCCCCCTCCCCCCACACCGTATTTCAAATAATGTCGCATTTTCCTATTAATAAAAGGCGGGTTTACGTTTTTATACTGCAAAAATATGAAGTTTTGTGAAACCAAAACATTGTTTTAATCAAGAAGAAGTCGAATATATTCAATTTCCCTACATCCAACTTCTTTTTATAATGGTCCGTTGTCTATCTCATGGGCAAAATGGGGGAAAAATCGTAAAAAAAGTAAAGAAATCATTGGCTCACACGGGTTCTTTGAAGTAGGCCTACGGTCATTATTTGCGAGTTTGTGATTTAAAAACCCGCCCAAGACTGCATGTATTTTGTTGGTACTCGTTACCATGCACATGCCCTTGGCGAGTGAAACTACCGGGAACTAGTGATGTGTACCTTGAAGAGCACTTTTTTTTCAAAAGTCATATCAATCATATACCATTGTTTTCAGTGTTAAATTTTGAGTTTAAATGCCAAATCTTATAGAATTCTGAAATATAGTTTTAGAGATGTAGTCATTTGAAGAGGCGTATCGCCATGCGTAAATTTGTATTTTGCGCGTGTTTTTAAAAACTATATCCGTGCCGCGTGGAATGCGCACGAAGTAGGCCTACTGTCTTCAGTAGATAGCATCCCGTGCATCGGCAAGTTTTGTGATTTTATACTGTATGAAGTCATTGAAACTTTTCAAAAAATGAACAATATAAGAATATAAACACATTTTGCCCGAAAGGATAAGCATTTTAAGTGATAAATTACTCTCGACACATAATGCAATTCGCCCAAAACTAGTAAATTTCGATATCCGCGATCGTCCGTCACCCTTTGATCGAGTTGTCAAACGGTGTTGGGCGGACATCATCTGACAGAAATTTACTACATTTGTTGCAGCACTGATGATATGTCAGGTTGAAAATTGAAAAGTTAAAGAAACTTTTAATCTTATAGACCTCTACACTATTTTCTGAGTCGGAAGCTCCCACCCCCCCCCCCCCCCCCCCCCCCCCCCCCCACACCGTATTTCAAATAATGTCGCATTTTCCTATTAATAAAAGGCGGGTTTACGTTTTTATACTGCAAAAATATGAAGTTTTGTGAAACCAAAACATTGTTTTAATCAAGAAGAAGTCGAATATATTCAATTTCCCTACATCCAACTTCTTTTTATAATGGTCCGTTGTCTATCTCATGGGCAAAATGGGGGGAAAATCGTAAAAAAAGTAAAGAAATCATTGGCTCACACGGGTTCTTTGAAGTAGGCCTACGGTCATTATTTGCGAGTTTGTGATTAAAAAACCCGCCCAAGACTGCATGTATTTTGTTGGTACTCGTTACCATGCACATGCCCTTGGCGAGTGAAACCACCGGGAACTAGTGATGTGTACCTTTAAGGGCGTACATCACTAATTCGGCTCCCATAGACTTTACATGCTTTGGAGGCTGTGTTCAAATCGCTCTAACCTGAGTTAGCTCGCGAATTTTTCTCTGAAATTTTGATATGTTTTAACACAAACGGTATTTTATAACATATCTGAAACTCAACCCCGGGTCATCAGGTGGATTTTTAGCTAGAAGCCGGCACGTCAGAGTGTACTGATTTTGTTACTTATAAGTCGGCTTTTACCCGTGCATGCAACGTGTGTGTAAATCGGTCCGTAAAATTATGTTTCAGTTAAAATCACGTATTTTCTTTTTGAAACATTAAATATACATTCTTAGGAATACGCAGAACACAAATTTGACACAAAAACAATAATGATTAGTTTCATTTGCTACCATTCTTTCCGTCAAATAGGAACTATTATCGTACTCAACTTTGCCGGAAGTGCCGCGTATTATCGAATTAGTGGTGTACGCCCTTGAAGAGCACTTTTTTTTCAAAAGTCATATCAATCATATACCATTGTTTTCAGTGTTAAATTTTGAGTTTAAATGCCAAATCTTATAGAATTCTGAAATATAGTTTTAGAGATGTAGTCATTTGAAGAGGCGTATCGCCATGCGTAAATTTGTATTTTGCGCGTGTTTTTAAAAACTATCTCCGTGCCGCGTGGAATGCGCACGAAGTAGGCCTACTGTCTTCAGTAGATAGCATCCCGTGCATCGGCAAGTTTTGTGATTTTATACTGTATGAAGTCATTGAAACTTTTCAAAAAATGAACAATATAAGAATATAAACACATTTTGCCCGAAAGGATAAGCATTTTAAGTGATAAATTACTCTCGACACATAATGCAATTCGCCCAAAACTAGTAAATTTCGATATCCGCGATCGTCCGTCACCCTTTGATCGAGTTGTCAAACGGTGTTGGGCGGACATCATCTGACAGAAATTTACTACATTTGTTGCAGCACTGATGATATGTCAGGTTGAAAATTGAAAAGTTAAAGAAACTTTTAATCTTATAGACCTCTACACTATTTTCTGAGTCGGAAGCTCCCACCCCCCCCCCCCCCCCCCCCCCCCTCCCCCCACACCGTATTTCAAATAATGTCGCATTTTCCTATTAATAAAAGGCGGGTTTACGTTTTTATACTGCAAAAATATGAAGTTTTGTGAAACCAAAACATTGTTTTAATCAAGAAGAAGTCGAATATATTCAATTTCCCTACATCCAACTTCTTTTTATAATGGTCCGTTGTCTATCTCATGGGCAAAATGGGGGAAAAATCGTAAAAAAAGTAAAGAAATCATTGGCTCACACGGGTTCTTTGAAGTAGGCCTACGGTCATTATTTGCGAGTTTGTGATTTAAAAACCCGCCCAAGACTGCATGTATTTTGTTGGTACTCGTTACCATGCACATGCCCTTGGCGAGTGAAACTACCGGGAACTAGTGATGTGTACCTTGAAGAGCACTTTTTTTTCAAAAGTCATATCAATCATATACCATTGTTTTCAGTGTTAAATTTTGAGTTTAAATGCCAAATCTTATAGAATTCTGAAATATAGTTTTAGAGATGTAGTCATTTGAAGAGGCGTATCGCCATGCGTAAATTTGTATTTTGCGCGTGTTTTTAAAAACTATATCCGTGCCGCGTGGAATGCGCACGAAGTAGGCCTACTGTCTTCAGTAGATAGCATCCCGTGCATCGGCAAGTTTTGTGATTTTATACTGTATGAAGTCATTGAAACTTTTCAAAAAATGAACAATATAAGAATATAAACACATTTTGCCCGAAAGGATAAGCATTTTAAGTGATAAATTACTCTCGACACATAATGCAATTCGCCCAAAACTAGTAAATTTCGATATCCGCGATCGTCCGTCACCCTTTGATCGAGTTGTCAAACGGTGTTGGGCGGACATCATCTGACAGAAATTTACTACATTTGTTGCAGCACTGATGATATGTCAGGTTGAAAATTGAAAAGTTAAAGAAACTTTTAATCTTATAGACCTCTACACTATTTTCTGAGTCGGAAGCTCCCACCCCCCCCCCCCCCCCCCCCCCCCACACCGTATTTCAAATAATGTCGCATTTTCCTATTAATAAAAGGCGGGTTTACGTTTTTATACTGCAAAAATATGAAGTTTTGTGAAACCAAAACATTGTTTTAATCAAGAAGAAGTCGAATATATTCAATTTCCCTACATCCAACTTCTTTTTATAATGGTCCGTTGTCTATCTCATGGGCAAAATGGGGGGAAAATCGTAAAAAAAGTAAAGAAATCATTGGCTCACACGGGTTCTTTGAAGTAGGCCTACGGTCATTATTTGCGAGTTTGTGATTAAAAAACCCGCCCAAGACTGCATGTATTTTGTTGGTACTCGTTACCATGCACATGCCCTTGGCGAGTGAAACCACCGGGAACTAGTGATGTGTACCTTTAAGGGCGTACATCACTAATTCGGCTCCCATAGACTTTACATGCTTTGGAGGCTGTGTTCAAATCGCTCTAACCTGAGTTAGCTCGCGAATTTTTCTCTGAAATTTTGATATGTTTTAACACAAACGGTATTTTATAACATATCTGAAACTCAACCCCGGGTCATCAGGTGGATTTTTAGCTAGAAGCCGGCACGTCAGAGTGTACTGATTTTGTTACTTATAAGTCGGCTTTTACCCGTGCATGCAACGTGTGTGTAAATCGGTCCGTAAAATTATGTTTCAGTTAAAATCACGTATTTTCTTTTTGAAACATTAAATATACATTCTTAGGAATACGCAGAACACAAATTTGACACAAAAACAATAATGATTAGTTTCATTTGCTACCATTCTTTCCGTCAAATAGGAACTATTATCGTACTCAACTTTGCCGGAAGTGCCGCGTATTATCGAATTAGTGGTGTACGCCCTTGAAGAGCACTTTTTTTTCAAAAGTCATATCAATCATATACCATTGTTTTCAGTGTTAAATTTTGAGTTTAAATGCCAAATCTTATAGAATTCTGAAATATAGTTTTAGAGATGTAGTCATTTGAAGAGGCGTATCGCCATGCGTAAATTTGTATTTTGCGCGTGTTTTTAAAAACTATCTCCGTGCCGCGTGGAATGCGCACGAAGTAGGCCTACTGTCTTCAGTAGATAGCATCCCGTGCATCGGCAAGTTTTGTGATTTTATACTGTATGAAGTCATTGAAACTTTTCAAAAAATGAACAATATAAGAATATAAACACATTTTGCCCGAAAGGATAAGCATTTTAAGTGATAAATTACTCTCGACACATAATGCAATTCGCCCAAAACTAGTAAATTTCGATATCCGCGATCGTCCGTCATCCTTTGATCGAGTTGTCAAACGGTGTTGGGCGGACATCATCTGACAGAAATTTACTACATTTGTTGCAGCACTGATGATATGTCAGGTTGAAAATTGAAAAGTTAAAGAAACTTTTAATCTTATAGACCTCTACACTATTTTCTGAGTCGGAAGCTCCCACCCCCCCCCCCCCCCCCCCTCCCCCCACACCGTATTTCAAATAATGTCGCATTTTCCTATTAATAAAAGGCGGGTTTACGTTTTTATACTGCAAAAATATGAAGTTTTGTGAAACCAAAACATTGTTTTAATCAAGAAGAAGTCGAATATATTCAATTTCCCTACATCCAACTTCTTTTTATAATGGTCCGTTGTCTATCTCATGGGCAAAATGGGGGAAAAATCGTAAAAAAAGTAAAGAAATCATTGGCTCACACGGGTTCTTTGAAGTAGGCCTACGGTCATTATTTGCGAGTTTGTGATTTAAAAACCCGCCCAAGACTGCATGTATTTTGTTGGTACTCGTTACCATGCACATGCCCTTGGCGAGTGAAACTACCGGGAACTAGTGATGTGTACCTTGAAGAGCACTTTTTTTTCAAAAGTCATATCAATCATATACCATTGTTTTCAGTGTTAAATTTTGAGTTTAAATGCCAAATCTTATAGAATTCTGAAATATAGTTTTAGAGATGTAGTCATTTGAAGAGGCGTATCGCCATGCGTAAATTTGTATTTTGCGCGTGTTTTTAAAAACTATATCCGTGCCGCGTGGAATGCGCACGAAGTAGGCCTACTGTCTTCAGTAGATAGCATCCCGTGCATCGGCAAGTTTTGTGATTTTATACTGTATGAAGTCATTGAAACTTTTCAAAAAATGAACAATATAAGAATATAAACACATTTTGCCCGAAAGGATAAGCATTTTAAGTGATAAATTACTCTCGACACATAATGCAATTCGCCCAAAACTAGTAAATTTCGATATCCGCGATCGTCCGTCACCCTTTGATCGAGTTGTCAAACGGTGTTGGGCGGACATCATCTGACAGAAATTTACTACATTTGTTGCAGCACTGATGATATGTCAGGTTGAAAATTGAAAAGTTAAAGAAACTTTTAATCTTATAGACCTCTACACTATTTTCTGAGTCGGAAGCTCCCACCCCCCCCCCCCCCCCCCCCCCCCACACCGTATTTCAAATAATGTCGCATTTTCCTATTAATAAAAGGCGGGTTTACGTTTTTATACTGCAAAAATATGAAGTTTTGTGAAACCAAAACATTGTTTTAATCAAGAAGAAGTCGAATATATTCAATTTCCCTACATCCAACTTCTTTTTATAATGGTCCGTTGTCTATCTCATGGGCAAAATGGGGGGAAAATCGTAAAAAAAGTAAAGAAATCATTGGCTCACACGGGTTCTTTGAAGTAGGCCTACGGTCATTATTTGCGAGTTTGTGATTAAAAAACCCGCCCAAGACTGCATGTATTTTGTTGGTACTCGTTACCATGCACATGCCCTTGGCGAGTGAAACCACCGGGAACTAGTGATGTGTACCTTTAAGGGCGTACATCACTAATTCGGCTCCCATAGACTTTACATGCTTTGGAGGCTGTGTTCAAATCGCTCTAACCTGAGTTAGCTCGCGAATTTTTCTCTGAAATTTTGATATGTTTTAACACAAACGGTATTTTATAACATATCTGAAACTCAACCCCGGGTCATCAGGTGGATTTTTAGCTAGAAGCCGGCACGTCAGAGTGTACTGATTTTGTTACTTATAAGTCGGCTTTTACCCGTGCATGCAACGTGTGTGTAAATCGGTCCGTAAAATTATGTTTCAGTTAAAATCACGTATTTTCTTTTTGAAACATTAAATATACATTCTTAGGAATACGCAGAACACAAATTTGACACAAAAACAATAATGATTAGTTTCATTTGCTACCATTCTTTCCGTCAAATAGGAACTATTATCGTACTCAACTTTGCCGGAAGTGCCGCGTATTATCGAATTAGTGGTGTACGCCCTTGAAGAGCACTTTTTTTTCAAAAGTCATATCAATCATATACCATTGTTTTCAGTGTTAAATTTTGAGTTTAAATGCCAAATCTTATAGAATTCTGAAATATAGTTTTAGAGATGTAGTCATTTGAAGAGGCGTATCGCCATGCGTAAATTTGTATTTTGCGCGTGTTTTTAAAAACTATCTCCGTGCCGCGTGGAATGCGCACGAAGTAGGCCTACTGTCTTCAGTAGATAGCATCCCGTGCATCGGCAAGTTTTGTGATTTTATACTGTATGAAGTCATTGAAACTTTTCAAAAAATGAACAATATAAGAATATAAACACATTTTGCCCGAAAGGATAAGCATTTTAAGTGATAAATTACTCTCGACACATAATGCAATTCGCCCAAAACTAGTAAATTTCGATATCCGCGATCGTCCGTCACCCTTTGATCGAGTTGTCAAACGGTGTTGGGCGGACATCATCTGACAGAAATTTACTACATTTGTTGCAGCACTGATGATATGTCAGGTTGAAAATTGAAAAGTTAAAGAAACTTTTAATCTTATAGACCTCTACACTATTTTCTGAGTCGGAAGCTCCCACCCCCCCCCCCCCCCCCCTCCCCCCACACCGTATTTCAAATAATGTCGCATTTTCCTATTAATAAAAGGCGGGTTTACGTTTTTATACTGCAAAAATATGAAGTTTTGTGAAACCAAAACATTGTTTTAATCAAGAAGAAGTCGAATATATTCAATTTCCCTACATCCAACTTCTTTTTATAATGGTCCGTTGTCTATCTCATGGGCAAAATGGGGGAAAAATCGTAAAAAAAGTAAAGAAATCATTGGCTCACACGGGTTCTTTGAAGTAGGCCTACGGTCATTATTTGCGAGTTTGTGATTTAAAAACCCGCCCAAGACTGCATGTATTTTGTTGGTACTCGTTACCATGCACATGCCCTTGGCGAGTGAAACTACCGGGAACTAGTGATGTGTACCTTGAAGAGCACTTTTTTTTCAAAAGTCATATCAATCATATACCATTGTTTTCAGTGTTAAATTTTGAGTTTAAATGCCAAATCTTATAGAATTCTGAAATATAGTTTTAGAGATGTAGTCATTTGAAGAGGCGTATCGCCATGCGTAAATTTGTATTTTGCGCGTGTTTTTAAAAACTATATCCGTGCCGCGTGGAATGCGCACGAAGTAGGCCTACTGTCTTCAGTAGATAGCATCCCGTGCATCGGCAAGTTTTGTGATTTTATACTGTATGAAGTCATTGAAACTTTTCAAAAAATGAACAATATAAGAATATAAACACATTTTGCCCGAAAGGATAAGCATTTTAAGTGATAAATTACTCTCGACACATAATGCAATTCGCCCAAAACTAGTAAATTTCGATATCCGCGATCGTCCGTCACCCTTTGATCGAGTTGTCAAACGGTGTTGGGCGGACATCATCTGACAGAAATTTACTACATTTGTTGCAGCACTGATGATATGTCAGGTTGAAAATTGAAAAGTTAAAGAAACTTTTAATCTTATAGACCTCTACACTATTTTCTGAGTCGGAAGCTCCCACCCCCCCCCCCCCCCCCCCCCCCACACCGTATTTCAAATAATGTCGCATTTTCCTATTAATAAAAGGCGGGTTTACGTTTTTATACTGCAAAAATATGAAGTTTTGTGAAACCAAAACATTGTTTTAATCAAGAAGAAGTCGAATATATTCAATTTCCCTACATCCAACTTCTTTTTATAATGGTCCGTTGTCTATCTCATGGGCAAAATGGGGGGAAAATCGTAAAAAAAGTAAAGAAATCATTGGCTCACACGGGTTCTTTGAAGTAGGCCTACGGTCATTATTTGCGAGTTTGTGATTAAAAAACCCGCCCAAGACTGCATGTATTTTGTTGGTACTCGTTACCATGCACATGCCCTTGGCGAGTGAAACCACCGGGAACTAGTGATGTGTACCTTTAAGGGCGTACATCACTAATTCGGCTCCCATAGACTTTACATGCTTTGGAGGCTGTGTTCAAATCGCTCTAACCTGAGTTAGCTCGCGAATTTTTCTCTGAAATTTTGATATGTTTTAACACAAACGGTATTTTATAACATATCTGAAACTCAACCCCGGGTCATCAGGTGGATTTTTAGCTAGAAGCCGGCACGTCAGAGTGTACTGATTTTGTTACTTATAAGTCGGCTTTTACCCGTGCATGCAACGTGTGTGTAAATCGGTCCGTAAAATTATGTTTCAGTTAAAATCACGTATTTTCTTTTTGAAACATTAAATATACATTCTTAGGAATACGCAGAACACAAATTTGACACAAAAACAATAATGATTAGTTTCATTTGCTACCATTCTTTCCGTCAAATAGGAACTATTATCGTACTCAACTTTGCCGGAAGTGCCGCGTATTATCGAATTAGTGGTGTACGCCCTTGAAGAGCACTTTTTTTTCAAAAGTCATATCAATCATATACCATTGTTTTCAGTGTTAAATTTTGAGTTTAAATGCCAAATCTTATAGAATTCTGAAATATAGTTTTAGAGATGTAGTCATTTGAAGAGGCGTATCGCCATGCGTAAATTTGTATTTTGCGCGTGTTTTTAAAAACTATCTCCGTGCCGCGTGGAATGCGCACGAAGTAGGCCTACTGTCTTCAGTAGATAGCATCCCGTGCATCGGCAAGTTTTGTGATTTTATACTGTATGAAGTCATTGAAACTTTTCAAAAAATGAACAATATAAGAATATAAACACATTTTGCCCGAAAGGATAAGCATTTTAAGTGATAAATTACTCTCGACACATAATGCAATTCGCCCAAAACTAGTAAATTTCGATATCCGCGATCGTCCGTCACCCTTTGATCGAGTTGTCAAACGGTGTTGGGCGGACATCATCTGACAGAAATTTACTACATTTGTTGCAGCACTGATGATATGTCAGGTTGAAAATTGAAAAGTTAAAGAAACTTTTAATCTTATAGACCTCTACACTATTTTCTGAGTCGGAAGCTCCCACCCCCCCCCCCCCCCCCCCCCCCCCCCCCCTCCCCCCACACCGTATTTCAAATAATGTCGCATTTTCCTATTAATAAAAGGCGGGTTTACGTTTTTATACTGCAAAAATATGAAGTTTTGTGAAACCAAAACATTGTTTTAATCAAGAAGAAGTCGAATATATTCAATTTCCCTACATCCAACTTCTTTTTATAATGGTCCGTTGTCTATCTCATGGGCAAAATGGGGGAAAAATCGTAAAAAAAGTAAAGAAATCATTGGCTCACACGGGTTCTTTGAAGTAGGCCTACGGTCATTATTTGCGAGTTTGTGATTTAAAAACCCGCCCAAGACTGCATGTATTTTGTTGGTACTCGTTACCATGCACATGCCCTTGGCGAGTGAAACTACCGGGAACTAGTGATGTGTACCTTGAAGAGCACTTTTTTTTCAAAAGTCATATCAATCATATACCATTGTTTTCAGTGTTAAATTTTGAGTTTAAATGCCAAATCTTATAGAATTCTGAAATATAGTTTTAGAGATGTAGTCATTTGAAGAGGCGTATCGCCATGCGTAAATTTGTATTTTGCGCGTGTTTTTAAAAACTATATCCGTGCCGCGTGGAATGCGCACGAAGTAGGCCTACTGTCTTCAGTAGATAGCATCCCGTGCATCGGCAAGTTTTGTGATTTTATACTGTATGAAGTCATTGAAACTTTTCAAAAAATGAACAATATAAGAATATAAACACATTTTGCCCGAAAGGATAAGCATTTTAAGTGATAAATTACTCTCGACACATAATGCAATTCGCCCAAAACTAGTAAATTTCGATATCCGCGATCGTCCGTCACCCTTTGATCGAGTTGTCAAACGGTGTTGGGCGGACATCATCTGACAGAAATTTACTACATTTGTTGCAGCACTGATGATATGTCAGGTTGAAAATTGAAAAGTTAAAGAAACTTTTAATCTTATAGACCTCTACACTATTTTCTGAGTCGGAAGCTCCCACCCCCCCCCCCCCCCCCCCCCCCCCCCCACACCGTATTTCAAATAATGTCGCATTTTCCTATTAATAAAAGGCGGGTTTACGTTTTTATACTGCAAAAATATGAAGTTTTGTGAAACCAAAACATTGTTTTAATCAAGAAGAAGTCGAATATATTCAATTTCCCTACATCCAACTTCTTTTTATAATGGTCCGTTGTCTATCTCATGGGCAAAATGGGGGGAAAATCGTAAAAAAAGTAAAGAAATCATTGGCTCACACGGGTTCTTTGAAGTAGGCCTACGGTCATTATTTGCGAGTTTGTGATTAAAAAACCCGCCCAAGACTGCATGTATTTTGTTGGTACTCGTTACCATGCACATGCCCTTGGCGAGTGAAACCACCGGGAACTAGTGATGTGTACCTTTAAGGGCGTACATCACTAATTCGGCTCCCATAGACTTTACATGCTTTGGAGGCTGTGTTCAAATCGCTCTAACCTGAGTTAGCTCGCGAATTTTTCTCTGAAATTTTGATATGTTTTAACACAAACGGTATTTTATAACATATCTGAAACTCAACCCCGGGTCATCAGGTGGATTTTTAGCTAGAAGCCGGCACGTCAGAGTGTACTGATTTTGTTACTTATAAGTCGGCTTTTACCCGTGCATGCAACGTGTGTGTAAATCGGTCCGTAAAATTATGTTTCAGTTAAAATCACGTATTTTCTTTTTGAAACATTAAATATACATTCTTAGGAATACGCAGAACACAAATTTGACACAAAAACAATAATGATTAGTTTCATTTGCTACCATTCTTTCCGTCAAATAGGAACTATTATCGTACTCAACTTTGCCGGAAGTGCCGCGTATTATCGAATTAGTGGTGTACGCCCTTAAGACATGCTCCGATTTTAACGGGACTACTTTTTTCTTGTGCGCATTGATAAGCCAAGAAAAAAAGTCAATCGTAAGTTTTGGGTCAAAGGTCAAGAAAAGGTCACTAGGGGTCAAAATGTAAATGTTCACTCTATTCACTCAAAATGCTACTTGTCCGAGGAAAAATGACTGATGATTGTCAGAATTGGTCAAAACATTCCCCTTGACCATGTTCATATAGGTTGCTTCTGCACTAAAAGTGACATGTCACACGGGGTCACTAGAGGTCATTGAACTATACAGGTGAAAATCTTAAGACATGCTCCGATTTTGACGGGACTACTTTTTCCTTGTGCGCATTGATCAGCTAAGAAAGAAAGTCAATCATAAGTTTTGGGTCAAAGGTCAAAAAAAGGTCACTAGGGTTTAAAATGTAAATGTTCACTCCATTCACTCAAAATGCTACTTGTCCGAGGGAAAATGACATGATTGTCAGAATTGGTCAAACAATTTCTCTTGACTATGTTCATATAGGTTGCTCCTGTACTAAAAGTGACATGTAACACGGGGACACTAGAGGTCATTCCGGGAGGTCATTGAACTATACAGGTGAAAATCTTAAGACATGCTCCGATTTTGACGGGACTACTTTTTTCTTGTGCGCATTGATAAGCCAAGAAAAAAAGTCAATTATAATTTTGGGGTCAAAGGTCAAAAAAAGGTCACTAGGGGTCAAAACGTGATTTTCACTAAAAACGCCATTGCATTTTATTAAAACGACCCAGGAACGTCAAAATCGGTCATCATATTTATCATGACCGTCTTCATAAAATATAGTTTGGTTTTTTGAAACGAAATTTTTTTGGGGTCACTAGAGGTCAAAATGTAAATTTTCACTCAATTTACTCAAAATGCTACTTGTCCGAGTGAAAATGACTGATGATTGTCAGAATAGGTCAAAAGATTTCTCTGATCGTGAACTTGGGGTCAAGGGGCAAAATGTAAAACGCTAGACTAATATCCGCGATCTCCGATCGCAGCTTATGTCTAGTTTCTTCTTCTTCCGTCATGGGACCTATTATAGCTCCGTAACCATTGAGCCGATTTTGACCATATTTGGTCATAAGTACCCTTATGTGCACCACTACTCAGGTTGTAAAGCATAAGGGGTCAAAGGTCACACAGGGGTCAAAACGTGATTTTCACTTAAAACGCATTTGCAATTTAGTGAAATGACCTAGGATCGTCAGAATTGGTCAACTATTTCCTTTTGACCGTACGCACGTACAATAGTTCGGTTTTTAAAATCAAAAAAATATTTGGGGTCACTAGGGGTCAAATTGTAAATGTTTCTTCATTCACTCAAAACCCTACTTGTCCGAGGGAAAATGACTGATGATACTCAGAATTGGTCAAAAGATTCCTTGGATCAATGTTCATATAGGGTGTTCAGCGATTAAAAGTGACATGTTAAATGGGGTCACTAGGGGTCATTGACCTAAACAGAAGTAAAATGTAAGACATGCTCCGATTTTGACCGGGTTTCTTTTATTTTGTGGGCATTGATGAGACAAAAACAAAAGTCAATCATACCGTTAAGGTCAAAGGTCAAGAAAAGGTCACTAGGGGTCAAAATGTAAATTTTCACTCCATTCACTCAAAATGCTACTTGTCCGAGAGGAAATGCTTGATGATTGGCAAAAATGGTCTCAAGGTTCCATTCAAATAAGAGCATACTGTCATCAGCAGGTCAAAGGTCAACACGCCCTCAACTAATATCCGTGATCTATGATCACAATTTATCTCTAGTATGTTTTTGTATTTGTACGACAAAAACAACTAGATATGACTCCGGTCTATTAAGACCAGGGGACCTTGATTGTTGTCTTGTTCCTGACCGTTTGACCCCAAGGTCATGAAGGTGGTTGTACTGACCGAGCCTGGTGATTGTAGCATGTAGGAGAAGAAGCATTTAAGTTATAGAAATGAAAATTAACATTTTGACCCCTAGTGACCTCAAATATGGTTTGATTTTAAAAACCGAACTATTTTATATGCGTACGGTCATAGGGAATAATATGTTGACCAATTTTGACGATCCTATGTCATTTCACTAAATTGCAAGGGCGTTTTAAGGGGAAAACTTTTGACCCCTGTGTGACCTTTGACCCCAAACTGTGAAGACCCTATATGTAAGTCAGGTAGGGGGTCTAATGACCAAATCTGGTGATTATAGCATGTAAACTGTAGGAGAAGCATTTTAAGTAATATAAGTGAAAATTAACATTTTGACCCCTAGTGAACCCTTTTTGACCTTTGACCTGATCAATATGATTGACTTATTTTCTTGGCTATTTAAATCAAACAAGATGCAACAAACCTGGTCCAAATCGGAGCATGCCTTAACTTTTACCCCTGTAAAGTTCAATGACCCCTAGTGACCCCTTCTTGACCTTTGACCTGGTCAATATTATTTACTTATTTTCTTGGCTCATCAATCCAAACAAGATGCAACAAACCCGGTCCAAATCGGAGCATGTCTTAACTTTTACCCTTGTAAAGTTCAATGACCCCTAGTGACCCCTTCTTGACCTTTGACCTGGTCAATATTATTGACATATTTTCTTGGCTCATCAATTCAAACAAGATGCAACAAACCCGGTTCAAATCGGAGCATGTCTTAACCTTTACCTCTGTAAAGTTCAATGACCCCTAGTGACCCCATATGACATGTCACTTTTAATCGCTGAAGACCCTATATGGGCATGGACCCAAGGAATCTTTTGACTAATTATGAAGGTCATGAGTCATTTCCTCTGAGACAAGATGCATTTTAAGTGATCGAATTGAAAATATACATTTTGACCCCTAGTGACCCCAAATGATTTTAATTTTAAAAACCAAACTATTATATATGCGTACGGTCATAAGGAATATGTGGACCAATTTTGATGATCCTAGCTAGGTCATTTCACTAAATTGGAAATGCGTTTTAAGTGAAAATCACGTTTTGACCCCTAGTGACCCTGTGTGACCTTTGACCCCAAACTGTGAAGACCCTATATGTAAGTCAGGTAGGGGGTCCTACTGACCAAATCTGGTGATTGTAGCATGTAAACTGTAGGAAAAGAAGCATTTTGTAGAAATATTGCCAGAAGAAGCAGCAGCAGCAGCAGCAGCAGATGAAAGAAACGGCAGAGATAAGAGTACCTCGATTTTTGAAAAAATCAAGGTAAGAAATCTTTCTTTCTTACGGACCTATTATAGCTCCGCAACCATTGAGCCGATTTTGACCATATTTGGTCATAAGTACCCTTATGTGCACCACTACTCAGGTTGTAAAACAAAAGGGGTCAAAGGTCACAAAAGGGTAACTAGGGGTCAAAACGTGATTTTCACATATAACTCATTTGCAATTTAATGAAATTACCTAGGATGGTCAGAATTGGCCAACATATTCCTTTTGACCGTACGCATATATAATAGTTCGGTTTTTTAAATCAAAAAATATTTGGGGTCACTAGGGGTCAAAATGTAAATTTTCACTCCATTGACTCAAAATGCTACTTGTCCGAGAGGAAATGACCTATGATTGTCAGAATTAGTCAAAAGATTCCTTGGATCCATGTTCATCGATTAAAAGTGACATGTCAAATGGGGTCATTGACCTAAACAGGGGGAAAATGTAAGACATGCTCCGATTTTGACGGGATTTGTTTTATTTTGTGGGCATTGATGAGACAAGAACAAAAGTCAATCAATACGTTAGGGTCAAAGGTCAAAAAAGGTCACTAGGGGTCAAAATGTAAATTTTAACTCCATTCACTCAAAATGCTACTTGTCAGAGAGGAAATGACCTATGATTTTCAGAATAAGTCAAAAGATTCCTTGGATCCATGTTCATATAGGGTGTTCAGCGATTAAAAGTGACATGTCAAATGGGGTCACTAGGGGTCATTGACCTAAACAGGGGAAAATGCAAGACATGCTCCGATATTGACCGGATTTGTTTTATTTTGTGGGCATTGATGAGACGAGAACAAAAGTCAATTATTACGTTAGGGTCAAAGGTCAAGAAAAGGTCACTAGGGGTCAAAATGTAAATGTTCACTCCATTCACTCAAAATGCTGCTTGTCTTAGAGGAAATGCTTGATGATTGGCAAAAATGTTCTTAAGGTTCCATTCAAATAAGAGCATATTGTCATCAGCAGGTCAAAGGTCAACACGCCCTCGACTAATATCCGTGATCTATGATCACAATTTATCTCTAGTTTTACTTGCTACTGACATATTGGAACTCTCCGAATAAGCACACTGCACATCATGCGATCCATATTATAACAACATATACCGTAAAACGGGTGGATAGGTACAGTTTCAGCACTCTCTAGATTGTATTTTTTTCTATGTAGCCTCATGAGCCAAACTTTTTAGCACATATTATGTCCACCTATAATGCTTTCGAAATGCCACTATAAAAAATTGAAAATATGTGATGGGTATATATTTTTTTCTTACAAAGGTCGGTGTCCCTATTCACCCTGACGTTGGGGTCAATAGGGACAGCATTATTCTGAGTAGGGAAATCACTAGATTTAAAGAATTTTTACATGTTTTATTCTACATATGGGTGGATATGGATAATGAGTAAATTTTGAAAAACTAAAACAATCACTTTTAAGTAATTTTTACCACTATAACTATTCAAAATTATTTTTTTAACAATATTTCTTAGAAGTGTCAGTTAAAGGGGCGTGTACATCTCAAGTGTTTGTCCTGGACAAAAATCACATGACTCCCTACGTATCTGAGTCTCCGGATTCCCATGTAATAATACCCATGGTGCAATAGATTTGCCGCGAATTTTAATCGACAAAAGGTAATGTTGAAATTATTGTACGAACGAACTGTGTCTAGAATAGTTTCAAAAAGAAGTGCAATGCATAATAATGAAATCATAATTACAATCTCCTTCAGCATATAATCAACTTTTGGGCGATAATCTTTGATAAAAACGCACAACAATCGAAATATAAAGCATTTTACCCTCCGATTTCAGTGATATTTGTATTTTAAACTCTATCTAATTTTATTTTAAAACTGTTTTATGCATAGTTTCATTAGCTCAAATGGTAGAGCGCTGGCTTCACAATCATGAGGTCAGTGGTTCGAATCTTGTAAATGTCTTTTTCTTTTTGTTATTACACTCTTTTTTTTTTAATAACAGGATTGCTTATAATCGTTTGCTATATATTTATTGAATGTTGAATAATACTTTTTTCATTTGCAATTTCACTATGATAAAGAATGTTCTGTAAATATAATAGTGTTGATTGAACCATATGAACTATGGAGTCCCTAGCACGTCTATAATGGACATGGTCTGCAAAGACCAATTGTTATGTAAATAAGAAGCCAGTCGGCTTATATCCTTGAATCGATTTTTTTAGTTCCTTCAACACAGATATTTGTAATTTGCTCCAATCTTCAAAAAAGAGAGTTGTATCTTCAAAAATACATTACGCAGTTCACGGCTTACGCGGCCTGGTATGGGCGACAGTATTTTGGCGTAGATTTGATACCGTGCTGAACTCATCATGCTCATCGCTGCAAGAGCGCAATTATAAAATGCTGTCCGCTGTCCTAAATCTCTCTCGTCTTGACTCCCGGTCCTGAGCACTCATAACCCAATATTTGTATTGTGCCACTACTGTGAGACTACAGGGCCGTAAGACACTTTTTTCAAAGGGGGGGGGGGGGGGGGGGGGGGCGTTTTCAAAACAAAAAAATCACCGGAAGATTTTTGTGAGTCAATTATGCGCGTGTAGCGCGCGAACATTTTCGAATTTGCACCTATTTTGTGCACGATCGAGGTACATGTTGGCTCTAAACAAGCTTGTAGCAAAGAATATTGCATTTTGGGAAGACAAATGCGCGCGAATTTTTTTCATCTGTGTACAAATTTTCCGGGGAAGATTTTCAAAGGGGGGCGATCGCCACCATCGCCCCCCCCCCCTTCTTACGGGCCTGGACTAAATAAGTGGGTATGCCGACTATAGTTTTATGTCAAATCTCAACATAATTGAGGCTACCGACGTAACGGATGCGCCAAAAAGTGGCTCTATAAGTTGTAAAATAAGCTGAAACCATCTAAAAATGCTCATTTATTGTTTTGTTCATATAATTATACAAAGACCGTTTGAACCAATATATCTATCCATTAATATATCCATCTATCTATATATCTAAACACGTTCTTTTGATACCCTTTTAAACTTCAGTGAAATAATTCAACAAGTTTAAAAAAATATCTGAGGCCCCATGGCCATATGAGCTAAAATGTTTGATCGCATAACTTAAATAAGACACATTGATTCAACATGGTAAACACGTGCTGATAATTTTTCAGATTTCATTTTTTATATTCATGCGGCTTTTGCAAAAACAAATTGTCAACAAAACTTCAGTTTTATGCTAACATTAAATACATGAGACGTACTCCAAAGTGTTCAAAATCTTCAGTTGTATGCTAACACTAAATAAATGACACGTATTCAGAGAACATTTCAATGTCAAATGCGCAAATTGTCCAATTTCTAATTTGGTGCATTTATTCATATACAGGCTGTCCCAAAATGATATAGTAGGCTGCGCCTACCCATCGATGCCCATCATTAAAATCAATGAGATTCAGGTCCAGGTTTAACACTTTCCACGCGGCAGGCGTCTATGAACCGAACAAAATGTTTCAAAAATGTCAAAATTATTGAATTTCCATCACCATTTTGGAATCACCACAAGAAATACATTAAAATAAGTACAAATATACCTTGTATTGATTCACTAATTCTTGAGATTACTTGAAATTTCGGAAAGGCTTTTGAAACATCTGTTTTGTGTGGTAAAACTAAAATAGCCGCGTGGAAAGTTTTAAACTTGTTTGAAAGAAACATAAATAGTCTCTCAATGCCTTGTCTGCTATTGTTCCCGTCTGTTATAAACTGTTGTTCGTTATCATGGTTGTTCAAATCATTAACATCCTTTAATTTGAAGAGTAAAAATGGATCGTCACACATCACTTAAGTGTGACGAACTTCTTTATGTGTTAGGGTGTACTTTGTTTTACTTTGATTTCATTGCAATATTGTAGATTCTTTACCATGTTTACAGTGGGTGTGGTTTTGGATGTCACTGGACTGTGATTGGTGTTTTATTGCTGATTTTCATCCGATACGCACTATAAACTGCTCACAAAAAGTATCGAAACACTTAGAAATGATCCAATACATAACGGCTCGAAAAGGTATGCATTTTTCGAAGCAAATAACCTAGTGCATAATTTTGTTCTGCGTATTTTGACACCTCGATCGTTGAGATACGATGTTGCGGGGCGGAGTTATTGTCATTTCAATGATCGTGGGTCCACTTTCCAAAGTGACACTCATCCCTATTGAAAATCACGAATTTGATCATTCCAAACAGTAATGCAAACCTCTTTCTATAGGATGATTGTCACTTTTGAAACCGTGGACCCACGACCATCGAAATGACAATAACTCCGCTCCGCAACATCGTATCTCATCGATCGAGGTGTCAAAATACGCAGAACAATATTATACACTTGGTTATTTGCTTCGATTAATGCATACCCTTTCGAGCCGCTATATATTGGATCATTTCTAAGTGTTTCGATACTTTTTGTGAGCAGTTTATATTATGAGACATTTAGGGCGGGGCTTGATTCGTTTGAATAATGATACATTCAGTGCGCATGATCATTGCGTTAGCGCCCCCTACACAAAGTCGCCGGCGTATGCGTTGTGCGTCTAACCCAGCGTTGCCATATGCGCGTGTGCTAAAGAACACAATTAATTCGAAGCAAGAAGTTGGTAAACAGCTCGATGGATTCGCCGATTTTATAAAGGGGGAAAGTTGTTGTACGTATAGAGAATAATAAAACATAGTTCTTAGCTGTTTTGCTATAGACGATGGTCTTATAGTGTATAGGCTGTACCATATTTGGAGTCGTGTATGGTCGCCGCAGGCGTCAATACACGACGACACAAATATGGTACAGCCTATACATTATAAGACCATCGTCTATAGCAAAACAGCTAAGAACTATGTTTTATTCTCATTCTAATATTTAGTTTATAGTTATTAGTTATTTTGATCTTTTATCATAAAATAACGCAGTTTGTTAGATTTATTTTAAACAAACAACAACAAATTTCCCCCTTTATAAAATCGGCGAATCCAGCTGTTTTCCAACATCCTGCTTCAAATTAATCGCGTTATTTAGCACACCCGCACCTGTCATCGCTGCGTTATACCCACAACGCATACGGCGGCGACTTTGTGTAGGGGACGCTAACGCGATGACGCCAGTGGCGTAGCTCAGGGGGGGCATTCCCCCCCATACAGAAAAAAACCATTTGTGCCCCCGCCCCCAGCCCCTCTAAAAAAAAAAAAAAGGAGGAAAAAAATGAAAAATCGGAAAATAATGAAAAATCGGAAAATAATGATAAAAGACCGAGATGGCGGGCGGTTATATATTGGTATATTCAGCCCAAATAGGCAAAATAGTACATGTAGGCCTACTGTGCGATTTTTTTTGACCGTGCGAAATTTTTTGAACCTCATATATAATAATGTTGTTTGATTATTATTTTTGTTGTTAAAATAAATCTAACAAACTGATTAAAGACCAAAATAACCAATAATCTAAATATGAATGAGAATCAAACATAGTTCTTAGCTGTTTTGCTATATACGACTCCATGGTACAGCCTTTACATTATAAGACCATCGTATATAGTATTAGAACTATATTTTATTCTCTAAAAATACAAATCTGATGTTGGTTTGTATACAGGGTGAGTCAAAATATTCAGGTCCCGTTTTTAGAAAATCACGACAAATACTTTTGTTAAAAATTAACCAATATCTTCATTGCATATATGGGTACACTAGCTACTTCTTTATATTAGTCGAGAAACGACTAATATACTGTATTATATTAGTCGAGAAACGACTAATATACTGTATTCTACCTGTTTCTTCTTCTTTCTTCTTTCTTCAGCCATGGGACCTATAGCTCCGTAACCATTGACCCGAATTTGACCATATTTGGTCATAAGAACCCTTATGTGCACCACTACTCAGGTTGTAAAGCATAAGGGGTCAAAGGTCACACAGGGGTCACTAGGGATCAAAACGTGATTTTCACTGAAAACGCATTTGCAATTTAGTGAAATGACCTAGGATCTTCAGAATTGGTCAACATGTTCCTTTTGACCGTACGCATGTACAATAGTTCGGTTTTTAAAATCAAAAAATATTTGGGGTCAGTAGGGGTCAAAATGTAAATTTTTCTCCATTCACTCAAAACCCTACTTGTCCGAGGGAAAATAACTGATGATACTCAGAATTGGTCAAAAGATTCCTTGGATCAATGTTCATATAGGGTGTTCAGCGATTAAAAGTGACATGTCAAATGGGGTCACTAGAGGTCATTGACCTAAACAAGGATAAAATGTGAGACATGCTCCGATATTGACCGGTCATATCTCATTTTGTAGGTATTGATGAGACAAGAACAAAAGTCAATCATATTGTTAAGGTCAAAGGTCAAGAAAAGGTCACTAGGGGTCAAAATGTAAATTTTCACTCCATTCACTCAAAATGCTACTTGTCCGAGAGGAAATGACCTATGATTGTCAGAATTTGTCAAAAGATTCCTTGGATCAATGTTCATATAGGGTGTTCAGCGATTAAAAGTGACATGTCAAATGGGGTCACTAGGGGTCATTGACCTAAATAGGGGGAAAATGTAAGACATGCTCCGATTTTGACCGGGTTTCTTTTATTTTGTGGGCATTGATGAGACAAGAACAAAAGTTAATCATGAAGTTAGGGTCAAAGGTCAAGAAAAGGTCACTAGGGGTCAAAATGTAAATATTCACTCCATTCACTCAAAATGCTACTTGTCTGAGAGGAAATGCTTGATGATTGGCAAACATGGTCTCAACGGTCTCAAATAAATAAGAGCACACTGTCATCAGCAGGTCAAAGGTCAACACGCCCTCGACTAATATCCGTGATCTATGATCACAGTTCATATCTAGTTCTACCTGTTTCTTCTTCTTTCTTCTTTCTTCAGCCATGGGACCTATAGCTCCGTAACCATTGACCCGAATTTGACCATATTTGGTCATAAGAACCCTTATGTGCACCACTACTCAGGTTGTAAAGCATAAGGGGTCAAAGGTCACACAGGGGTCACTAGGGGTCAAAACGTGATTTTCACTGAAAACGCATTTGCAATTTAGTGAAATGACCTAGGATCTTCAGAATTGGTCAACATGTTCCTTTTGACCGTACGCATGTACAATAGTTCGGTTTTTAAAATCAAAAAATATTTGGGGTCAGTAGGGGTCAAAATGTAAATTTTTCTCCATTCACTCAAAACCCTACTTGTCCGAGGAAAAATAACTGATGATACTAAGAATTGGTCAAAAGATTCCTTGGATCAATGTTTATATAGGGTGTTCAGCGATTAAAAGTGACATGTCAAATGGGGTCACTAGAGGTCATTGACCTAAACAAGGATAAAATGTGAGACATGCTCCGATATTGACCGGTCATATCTCATTTTGTAGGTATTGATGAGACAAGAACAAAAGTCAATCATATTGTTAAGGTCAAAGGTCAAGAAAAGGTCACTAGGGGTCAAAATGTAAATTTTCACTCCATTCACTCAAAATGCTACTTGTCCGAGAGGAAATGACCTATGATTGTCAGAATTTGTCAAAAGATTCCTTGGATCAATGTTCATATAGGGTGTTCAGCGATTAAAAGTGACATGTCAAATGGGATCACTAGGGGTCATTGACCTAAATAGGGGGAAAATGTAAGACATACTCTGATTTTGACCGGGTTTCTTTTATTTTGTGGGCATTGATGAGACAAGAACAAAAGTCAATCATATTGTTAATATCAAAGGTCAAGAAAAGGTCACTAGGGGTCAAAATGTACATTTTCACTCCTCGCACTCAAAATACTACTTGTCCAAGAGATAATGACCTATGATTGTCAGAATTATTTAAAAGATTCCTCTTATCCATGTCCATATAGGGTCCTTCTCCACTAAAAGTGACATGTCACACGAGGTCACTAGAGGTCATTGAACTATACAGGTGAAAATCTTAAGACATGCTCTGATTTTAACATGACTACTTTTTTCTTGTGCGCATTGATCAGCCAAGCAAAAAAGTCAATTACAAGTTTTGGGTCAGAGGTCAAGAAAAGGTCACTAGGGGTCAAAACGTGATTTTCACTAAAAACGCATTTGCAATTTAGTGAAATGACCTAGGATCGTCAGAATTGGTCAACATATTCCTTTTGACCGTACGCATGTACAATAGTTAGGTTTTTAAAATCAAAAAATATTTGGGGTCACTAGGGGTCAAAATGTAAATTTTCACTCCATTCACTCAAAATGCTACTTGTCCGAGAGGAAATGACCTATGATTGTCAGAATTAGTCAAAAGGTTCCTCTCATCCATGTTCATATAGGGTCCTTCTCCACTAAAAGTGACATGTCACACGGGGTCACTAGAGGTCATTGAACTTTACAAGTGAAAATCTTAAAACATGCTCCGATTTTGACGGGACTACCTTTTTCTTGTGCGCATTGATCAGCCAAGCAAAAAAGTCAATTACAAGTTTTGGGTCAGAGGTCAAGAAAAGGTCACTAGGGGTTCAACTGTATTTATTTACTCCATTTACCACTCGAAGGGGTTAACATGTAACACACCCGACTAATATTCGTGATCTCCGATCACAGGTCATGTCTAGTTATACTTGAATTTATACATGAAAGTGTTCCAAAATAATATACCCCATTGTCCATTGTAGGCATTGTGAATACCAACACGCCATTGATTGACATTTCAAAATGCGTGAGTTAAACTTTTGCATTCATAGAGGTACCTTGGAAAAGTGCACATATCTTCCGTTTGAAATGACCAATTTGAATTAAATGAAATTCAAGTTATAGCTGACAATGCGTTCGGTGCATATTAATAAATTATATTATTTTTATGCATATTAGCTGGTTTAAAATATCGGTTGGGCCCGCTGATACTAGGGGAGAGCCTTGCTTTTATTTTGAAATAGGATTGCGTACAAGTAGCGTATAGTCAGTGTCATAATGCTATGGTCAACTCCATTCTATGCGTGCGAACTTGTGTGCATTCGTATGTGCGTAAACCCAGAGGTGCGTACCGGGCACATTCAAAAAATGACCGCGGGTCAATCGTGATATCGTCACGCACGTTAGTTAGCACATTTCAGGCATCTGGACGCAGCTCCGCGAACAACGACGAAACATGCTCGTGTGAAATAGCTTGAATTTAGTAATATATCATTATACCATTATGACAGTGATTATAGACAGTGAAGCTAGCAGTTAGCATTTGCGCAAACGCGATACCACGGTATGATTACGCGGCAGTACGCGCAACGCACAATGTTGTTCAATTCTAGTGGCATTTATGAGCCAAATCTGAGAGGTGATTTGCTGTTTTTGGAGCAAATTGTTAACCAATTTCACTGGAATAACTTTAACACACCGTTATTTCCTCGATATTGCATGCAAATTATGCGCCACTTTGATCAAAACTAACGGAGACATAAGGATAACAAACACACACACCCCCACACAGATTTATAGTAAGATGCTCGCAGCAGCAATGAACATGATGAGTTCAGCACTCAGTCAGTGGCGTACCCAGCTTTTGGAAACTGGGGGGGGGGGGGGGGTATAGTTACGAAAGTCATGATGTACCGACAAAAAAATCGCAAAAATGACCCAATTTTCTTCTCCTCGTCAGTAGCTGAAATATTGAAAAGTGGGGGTAGCGATGGCATTGTCAACAATAGCTGAAAAAATCGCCTGGTAGAAATCGCAAATCTACCCAGTCAGAAGTCAAGGCATGAAAATACCGTCTATGTTCGCCCCGGCCGCCAGTGAAGTGAGATTTCAAAAAAAAACCAAATAAAAATCGGATCATTTACAACTCGCGATTGTGAAGGATTGCCTCCATCAATTTTTGATCATCTTAGGCTCATTTTGAAGGGGAAGTCCTATTTATGTAAGATGTCATTTCCGATTTAATAAAAAACACGATTTTTGTTACTATCTTTGAGTCGATAAAGATGCATTTTCAATGCGATCGTAAACATCGTATTTTTGATGATTTTTAGACGTCATAGCAAAAACTTTATGCACAAGAAATGTTCCTAACGTATTAAACTTGATCAAAATATATATTTATTTGTAATACATTTTTGGACAGGGGTCAGGGCCACGACTTTTATTCACCTATGGTAAAAATATACGCCATTTTCCAAACACACAGAGACTAAATCGTTTTTTCTAAAAAAAAGGTATTCAGCAGGATTCGAACCGAGGAGGGGAGAATCTATTAGATTACTAGTCCATATTCGTAACCGCTCGGCCATAACTACTTACTGACGTGTCTATGTGTTCTCTATAATAATGAACTAGTGGTGAACTATTGAGTATTCGACGAAATGTAGCCAAATTGAACCCAGTTTCTAAATTGTATTTTAAATGTTAAAATGGTGTCGCTGCAAGCTAGGTTTGGATTCAATGTAAAGAGCAATAAATTGATGATCGTGGAAGGTTATTAATTTAAAGCTTTTAATGAGACAGGGGTCAGCGCCACGGGAAATATCCCCCTAGTCACATGACGTTGAACCACATTTAAATGCCTTAATGTTGTCATTGTATAAGGCTGACATTTTGGCATAAATTGAATTGCACGATATCGACATCCGCTTTTCAAGGGAAAAATAAATTCTCTTCGTATACAATAGACCCACTCAACGTTGGCATCTGACTGTACCGACGGAAGCTCAAGTTTACCGACGGGTATATTTCAGGGGGGCACCGGCCCCTGGACCCCTGGGTTCGCCACTGAGCACGGTATCAAATCCACGCCAAAATACAGTCGCTCACACCAGGCCGTGAAAGCCGTGAACCGCGTAACGTATTTTTGAAGGTACCACTCTCTTTTTTTTAAAGTTTGGAGCAAATCAGCGAATACAAATATCGGTCGTATAGGAAATAAGAAAATCGATTCAAGGACATATTACTATTAGCCGATTGGCTTCTTATTTACATAACAATTGGCCTTTGCAAATCATGTTCATTGATAGACTAGCTAGGGTCTCCATAGTTCAATTGAACGGAATAGTCAACACAATATATTTATAGGGTATTCTTTATCGCAGTGAAATTGCAAAAGAAGAAAAAAATATCATTCAACATTCAATAAATATTGCGAACGATATGCAATCCTGTCAATTTCTAAAAATAAAGTGTAAATAACAAACAGAAAAAAGTATAACAATCCTAGGATTCGAACCACTGACCTCATGATTATGAAGCCGGCGCTTTGCCGACTGAGCTAATGAAGACTACACATAGATATTTAGAAAATAAAATACATAAAGTTCAAAATACGAATATCACATGAATCGGGGCAAAAATGCGGGCTAAAATGCTTTATATTTCGATTGTTGTGCGTTTTTAACATAGGATTATCGCCCAAAAGTTGATTATATGCTGAAGGAGATTGTAAATTTGATTTCATTTTAATGCATAACACTACTTTTCGAAACGATTCTAGACACCTTAGTATTTCGTTCGTACATAAAATGTTGGCCATTACGTTTTTTCGATTGGAATTCGGCGCGGCAAATCTATTGCACCATGGGTATTATTACATGGAAACACGGAGACTCAGATACGTAGGGAGTCATGTGATTTTTGTCCAGGACAAACACTTGAGATGTACACGCCCCTTTAACAAGAAAACAAATACTTGACTGATTTAGGTTAAGAGTTATTTAGGTGCTTGCAGATCATAAAATATGTTATTCTTTGAATTGAGCTCTCGGAATATTAGCATTAAAGGTATATTATGTGATCTTTCCATGGAACGCCCTCAACATCGAAAAAAAAATTGAAAGCAGATTTTCTTGCAGATTTACATTTCTGATCATAAATCATGCATACATTCCAAGTTACAGGGCGATACGATTCTTAATTACTTCAAAATCATGGTTTTAGAGTGAAAATAAACTGTCGGGATTCCGACAGTTTATATTTTTCACTCTAAATTCACTCTAAAACCATGATTTTGAGGTAATTAGGAATCGTATCGCTCTGTAACTTGGAATGTATGTATGATTTATGATCAGAAATGTAAATCTGCAAGAAAATCTACTTTCTAAAAAAAATAATGAATAGAGGGCGCTCTCTGGAAAAGATCACATAATATGCCTTTAAGTATATCTGGCACACTTTTGGAGTTGGTTTATGACATATTAAAGTTATAGTATCAGTTTTAACAAGAAATATGAACATTTCTGGTCAACAATGGCAAAATCACTCACTCACTCACTCCGTCGACTTCTGTCGGGCATTAACAATGGCTCTCCAGACACGCCTATCTTCCATGCAGGTCTTTATCTCAGCAGGTGTTTGTCCAGTGTCCTGACATAGGATATCCACATAGCTAAACATGAAAAAGGACAGGAACACACGGGTCTAATCTTGATGTAATATGAAAGCTGAGTAAATAAGCTTTCATTTGCATTTTATTGCGTTCCAATTGGTTATTAAGAACGGGAGATATGCTTCAGCAAACATGAGGAAGCAAAATCGGCTTGGTCCAATTTGCATTAATTACAACTATGATTACGAACTTGTTAGAATGCCAAAAACATTATTGTGCAGTAATTCAAAAGTAACAATACCATTGCAACATTTAATCATAAGTTAGAATGTATCGATTATTGATTTAAGGTTAAAGGCATATTGTGTGATCTTTTCCAGAGAGCGCCCTCTATTCATGATTTTTTTTAGAAAGTAGATTTTCTTGCAGATTTACATTTCTGATCATAAATCGTCCATACATTCCAAGTTACAGAGCGATACGATTCCTAATTACCTCAAAATCATGGTTTTAGAGTGAATTTAGACTAGAATAAAATAAGTTGTCGGATATCCGACAGTTTATTTTCACTCTAAAACCATGATTTTGAAGTAATTAAAAATCGTATCGCCCTGTAACTTGGAATGTATGTAC